>JAQIWR010002403.1:0-11230 GCA_034695945.1 Glomeris hexasticha | reverse complement strand
TTTTTTTACTATTTTTCACAGAGATTTTGTTTCACCACTTGCTTTCTTCATGTCTTTTCTTCCGGTAGCTTAAGTTTCAGGGTACCTTACAAAACCCTGTCAGTTCTCCTTTAAGTATATGCATCCAATATATATACGTATATCCATTTAATTACTCGTTAACTATAGCGAATTTGTTACCATTCTAAATTGCAATTCTTTATAAACAGTTTTCATGAGATGAACAAAATAAAGCTATTTCATTACTGTTTGTGAAAAGAAACAATCGCATCTGATTTTATATTCAGATGATCGAGTTATTATTTGATGAATATTGCTGAAACTTGCAAGCTTGTCGTGTTAATTCTACCCGACCATAAACGCTGATTAACGAACAATTTTTGATTATTTCATGGACTAACAACTACACCTCTGAAGTGTAGACATTAAGTAGTAGGACAAAATCACAGTGAAGAATATGCACAACACATCAAAGCTCTGCACCAATGGCAGTATGATGTCACACCGTCTCTTTTTCACAAATCGATCGAAGTGTTTACTTGACATCCTAGATCCCCCAATATACTCGTATACCGACATCACTAAAATTCCCAGAATGAAGAGACAGGACCTCTAGCGAGAGGCGAGAGTACTACACTGAGATTGATCCCCCAGCCTATACTCTATACTTTACTGGCGCTGTTTTTGGCATTCAATAGATTAGCCTACATTAACATGTTTATAACTCAGGGACCTTTAAGACTTGAGCTGATATTTGTCAGACATTTGTATAACATAGCGGCCCACGACCCAGTTAAACTACCGCATTTCCTCGATAAGAAGCCTGATCCATGTAGTAGCCTGCCCTGTAATATAAACCGGGTTCCAAAACCAAAATTTCAAATAAAGGCCTGTCCCGAAATTAAGCCGGGTATAATTTTACGCTAAAAATACAACGGGAATATAAAGGGTTTATTCCTGGAACTACTGTCGTTAACATGAGAACCAGTTGGACTAGCATGAGATTTCTTGGAATACACTTGCACTTTCAAGTGTAATTCATGTCATTTTGGGATTTTTAAAATATCAAAACTGTGGTAAAGAGAAGAGCTAGAGTAAAAATAAAGAGATGATCTATTGCACTAACATGCCAGTGTGGTTTTACAAAGATTGTAATAGAATTGTAAACCTCTTTCTAACCCCAGGATGGTGATGAAATGAAATATATACATACATACATGTGCAGTAATTTCTAGTCTGTATAATTATTGTTTGTGGAGTAATAATTTATTTTCTATGTATTACTGATTTGTTTTGCGTTTTACTAAGAAGAGCAATTAACTAAATGTAATATTATATAATAAATATAAGGCACGCGAGTGGAAAAGATATAAAACATTGGAAACCTGTTGTTTTTTACGAGCTTGTTCACCAAGATACACTTAATAAACCAGACTATGATAAAAGTTACACTATATATATATATATACAAACTGTATAATGCAACTTGATAAAAGGAGAGAGAAAAAATTAAACACACACACTCACACGTGACTATTTGTTGGTTTTTGCCCTGAAAACATTGAATATTGTTAGTGAGGATGAAGACATGGCTGATTTGAAGCTGAGAAACGCCTACATAATTGCGTTCCTCAGCCTGTTGTTGTTTCAAGACACGTTGCACTTAAAAAGAAAGACTAGTTATAAGGAGGATTGTTGATGGGGTGTGTGGGGTTCACAAGGACCACCCGGGTGCCAATGGTTGCACCATGTACTAACCCCCTGTCCATCGACGCCATACCTTTGCTTTGCATCAACATATACTCGTGTCTGTTGCACTTTTTTTTCTTATTTTTTTTGTTGTAAAAGTCTTCAGTGTCCAGGGATATATGTAGTAGGTAGGTAGCTGCCAATTTTCCTTTCTTTTCTCATGCATTCCTTTTTTTGACAGGAAAACATTGTATGAGGGGAGTGAAATTTGGGAATCCGAGTCACATGTTTGGTGTACAGTCAGTTGTTGTGGTCGTTGTCGTTGTTGTTGGCGATTCTTGTCTCGTTGTTTCAACTTGGCTCCTGGGCTACCAAAAGGTTTCCAGTTACAACTTTTCTTGACGCAGTTATGTTAGATATCATCGTAGGGACTCAGAACATGTATTGGGGCATCCGCAATAGTTTCAAAAGAACTGCAAATAGATTTGGAAATGCAGAGTACATTCAACTGGACCCCATGTTGTTTATCACGTTGGGACTATAAACATTTTGTATAATGGTTTTAAATAAATAATTAGTATTGCAGCAGAAAACTTATTTAGGTGAAATAATATTGATGCAGTTCATTATTGTAGGTCATTATTATTTGGTGGATTAAAAAATATCCAGTGCCATTATATTTCTAATTTATTGAATATATGCTAATTTAAAGGGGCAGTCAACACAAAAATGAAAACGACATATGTTGTTCGTCTTGGCATGTTCTATCACTTTGCAATATACACCCATGTCCAATTCGCAGTAGTTACTGAGAATTTAATCAAAAAACCGCAAAATGTGGGCGTGCCAGCATGCTCTTGCCCCTGTAATGTGTTTGGAACAAAATACCAATTAAGCATGAGACTTTTGAAATGTCATTCTTCACTCCACTTATTCATCAGCTTTTCAGAGATTGATATGGTTTGTGATGTAATTATCTTTTTGTCCTGGTAAAATTTTTTAAATATCCTTGAAAATACTGGAAATATACTGGAATTTTGAAATGAAAGTTTAGTAGACACCCTGCTATTGTTTATGTATAAATTATATTATTTTTACATTGAGAATCATGATTGCATGTATACTCGGTCTTCTACTACTAAAGAATTATAAAATTGGATTCTAAGTTGATCATTTTGATCTAGGTTAATGAAGTGTAATGCGTTGATTTGACATAGTATTTAAACGGTCCCTTTATTATTTGTTTGCTCCCTTGGATTAATTTTCTTTTGTATTATGTATTCGTGCATACATATGAATGAACATGCACGAATAAATATATGGAGGCTTTAAATCGTTTCTCTTTTGCAGCATAAACTGTCTACAATTTTGAAAGTTGTGTTATATATAAAAAAGAACAAAGATGGCCGAGGTGTTGTGATTTACACCGGCATTAAGAGAAGGGGGTTAAACACTTATTGGCGAAATTTTGATGACAGTTGGAAGTCACAGGGCAACATGGGGCTTTTATTTACTACGTATACTGTACCTGCACTGCGAGATCACGTGGTCGCCGTTTTAAAAATGGCCGCCTTTCTGACAGTTTTAATATTGCCACCCAAAATATATGTTGAAGTCATAAAAGCGAACAAAAGTCAGGTTTAAATGCGAAAGTGCAATCGTTGAAATGTTGTTCAAGGGAGGTAAAATATTTTTATATACCCACTAGGTACACTTACCCCTAAGGCTTCCTATATGTATATTATACTAAAAAAATAGGTATGTAGCCACGTGATGCAAATTAGAAAATACATTTGCTCTGAAAATCCGTGTAATACTTTTTCAAATTAGTTTGTGACTTAAAAATGTACCCCTCAATTTTATCAAATTTGTTTACATATTTAGAAGATAGAGATGATGTTGAACTTGTGTTACGCTACATTTGCCATGCATGAAATTAATAACATTAAAATTCAAATGTGACAGGACATATTATTATGACCATACTTATAGTAGCTCTTTTTGTTTGTCATTTTTTGTACTTACATTGCTCGTATCATATTTATATTTAAGTATTATTGGTGTGGAGTCATCCTTGATAAATAAATGGCAGCATATCTAAAAGTCGAAAGTCTACAATTTGAATTTAAAGCTGTGATTTAAATTCATGTAACCTAATGAGACACTTAATTTAAGGGATTGGCTTTCCTGCAATTTCCTACCACAAGTTGGCTTCACTGCACTTTTAATTTGTGTATGAAATGTACGCTAGTGTGCACATATCTATATTTTGCATTTGTGGATTTCAAATTTCAAACTTGAAAACGTCATTATATGAAAATAGTGGAAAAATTGGAAATTGGACAAAAATAATTTTGTATACGATTGTGAACACATGCAGCTGATTTTTAAATTCTAAAAATTGTAGGGAAGTAATTAATTTACAGCAGTGGTATACAACCATAATATAATTTTGAATTTCGATGACCTTAATATACATTAGAAGGTCAAATGACAAGTATATGCTAATATGGAAATATAGGTAATTAGATGTTGCAATGTAGGATTTTCTCAATGGGCCTATGAGTATAAATATACAAAATACTATATATAGTGCAGATGAGCATAAGGTACAACCTAAATGCCCATATATGGTCTGTGCCTTCGCACGGCGGAGGAATACAATAATACTGGTATCGGCCAATAGCATCACTTCCAAGTTCCAACCTGGCGGCTCGCATGTTTGTGCCATTCCGACAGCAATATCGCGTTTATTTACTGTTTAGTTTAGCCAAACGTACCAATTTTGCGGCCATAAGCTTTCCTGACTTGTCAACAACACAAGGTGTAAATATGGCCGAAATCGTCTGCTTGAAACGCGAAAAATACGCGAAGAGTCGGTTTGAACTTACCAGACGCGACTACTCGATCAAGCACAGCACACTGATGCGCCGGTGTTGATCGGGTAATCGTGTCCAACCGATTATTCGCGATTTCGTCCGAGTTTTCGCTATTTTATTACAAATACGGAAAGGATTTTGCAATATTTACACTTAGTGATGATATCAATTCAGGAAAGCGTATATATGACTGCAAAATTGGCAATAATATCCAAGGGACTATATTTCACAGCGCAAGTACATGTAACCTAATTGTGCCATACCATATATGGGCATTTTGGTTGTACCTTATGCTCATATGCACTATATATCTTAATATGTACATACCTTTTATCTGTTGTAAAAGTGCAGTTTTATTTCATAGTGTGAAGTAAATTGTTGTTCGTGGTGGGCAAATGGTAAGCTAGAGGGCTATCGATTTTACTGATATAAAAAAGGCATACGAGATTTTTGCTTATTTATATTTTATGCGCGGATGTGTGTATGCATTGTTTAGGAGTTGTGATGTCGCGCAGTTTTGACTAGGGCCTAAGAAGAGTTTCTATGTAAATGAGAAGATTTGGTTGCACCTGCGGCTGATAGGGCGGCATGTTTTGCTCATTTGCATGCAGGTTTACTGCTCGTGTCGAACTGAATCGCGCCTTGGTTGTTTATTAAATTGCTTGAATACGAAAATGCCTGATTTTTAGGCAAATTTCCTCATAAAATATTACTGCAGGTGCCAGCCATTGCAGAATTAGATATACCATTTACTGTCTTTACGTATATACTTCTAAATAGCAATTATTGTTCTAGTCTCGAGTAAGCTTCCTTTGATATGGTGCATGGTGTCGTTTCGAAGGAAGTCATCAGCCAATAGGGAGCAAGAAAACATCCAATTGCTTTACTGAGATTAGAAAGACTGTAGTGAAATTTCTGCTTTAAATCTTTATGCACATATGAAACAGTTTGTTTCAATGTCATTGGAGGCTACGCTTGGAGAAAAAATGATTTATACACTCTTCTAAGCATTTAATTTTCCTTCAGAAGTTTATGCAACCATGCAGTTAGTCTCAGGGAAACTGTTGGCCTGGCTGGTGCAAATGGGCCATATTGTTATTGCTCCTAGCAAAATTCCATGCACACTGAGTTTCAAAAAATGGCTGTTAATTTTTTGGAAATGAGCTGAGGCACTTCACATTTAATGAAACAAATTGGGGTTCATATACAGGGTGCGGCAGTGTAGCCTCCTCGATTTTGGAGGAGCGTAGCTAGGGGTAGGGTGGGAGTACAGCCGTGGGTATGGTGCCGTTGGAGAGCTATGTTAATGCAATTTTCAGTTTAAAGTAAGACTTGGATGGAAAAGCATTGCGCGTTTGCTGTAGAGGAGTTTTATCAAAGTAGTCGTACCCCAATAATGATGTAGTGTGCAAATCTTCTGGTAATGTTGCAGTCTGAGTTCGGCCAGTAGATTTCCATTTTAATGCACAACTTGTTTGTTTGATGTTTGACACCCAATTTGTATAGTTTTTGAATCAGGACAAATTATTGACCGACAACGGAATGCAACATATCCAGAAAATGTGGCAAGCTGCATCGTCATCAGCAAACGACTATTTTGATAAAACTCCCCTACAGCAAACGCGCGATGCTTTTCCGTCCACGTCCGTCCAAGTCTTAATTTGAACTGCAAATTGCATTAACACAGCTCTCCAGCAGCACCATCCCTACGGCTGTACTGCCATCCTACCGCTAGCTACGCTCTTCCAAAATCGAGGAGGCCGCACTGCCGCACCCTGTATATACTGTTACAGTGAGTTTGGAAAATCCAGTGAGTTTGAAAACAAACGCGTTTTCTCCGTTAAATAACGGCTTTATCGAAAAACACCCGCGAACATAAAAGAACCTCAGCGAGTCAAAACGTATTACTAACAAGTTTTGGTTAGGTTAAGTTAATTGTTTTTCTGTCCGTCACATGTAACGGTTTTATTACGGGTGTTACAACATCACAAGTGACCGATATATAAGTAATGAACGTAACCTAACCAAAACTAGTTAGAAATACGTTTTGGCACCCTCCGGTTCTTTTATGTTCACGGATGTTTTTCGAAAAAAACGTTATTAACATAAAACACGTTTGTCTCGATATTGTTTTCAAACACACTGTATTTCTCATACACACTGTAACATCTGTATTCGGTGATTTGAATATGTGAGGCTGCTTCCATAGTTCCGTTGCTACAGTGACAGCAATGAATCGCATAATGCTCATAACTAAATTCAATAACAAGCGGGCTTGCACTTTACTTTTATTTTATTGCATTGGACACGTGCATTGATATATGTTGGGTGTGCATCCTTATTTGCAATTTAAAAAGTGATGCGCTCGATTCCTCGATCAGCGGGAATCAAATTTGCGCCGAGTTTATGGATTCGCAACGTATTCCCCTTTTGCTGGCAAAAAATGCGCAGTATCAATTTCAATTTTCCTTTCCTCTTGGATTATTCGATGACGAAGTGGATATTTGTTTATTTAACTTTTTATGATGCATTTTACGATTTCTGTTGGGGAATATATAGAAAACCAAGTGATAACATCGCTATGGGAATTTTATTGTTTTCCAGCGAATTTTCCTTGTGGATGCCGAGTGATACACTGGGATTATTGATTGTCGAGGTTTTCCAGAGAAAAGTTGCATTTACCGCATGATTTCGATTTAATGATTATACGTGGAATCCTTGGTGGAATTAAGTGACTCTTTAATCCGACTTAGGTAAGTTTCTAAACAGCCACGCATGCAGGCAATGACATCTTACCGTCTCTTTCTTAACATATGGCACGGAGAATGAAGCTCATTGTAGTCGTGCGCAATGCCATTGAGCGTGCAATTTTTTCCCTTTGGATGTCGTTTACTTGCATCTCCTTTCATCGTGATATCGGCGAAAAGGAGAAAATTTGTGCGTTGACAGTCGTAGAAAGGGATTAACGCCATTTCTACATTTTCTTTGTACACAGTCCATCACGCGATTTCATCTGTGCTTTGCAATCTCAAGCTAAGTTATTTTGCATTTTTTCAGTGAAGTTTTCAGTAAATAACTTATTTAATACCCAACGTGCACTGCGGCTACATTATTCCTTCTTTTGCTCACTACATTTGCGAAGATGCATCAAATACTGTAATACTGTCTGCGTGTCTGCGGGAAGATGAGACGGAAAGGTCCCTGTTTCAGTGCCCACTCGCTGGAACCCCGTATACAGGTCTACTCGCACTGCCCTGACAGTTCCAACCAATAAAACAATTATTTAAAACGGTCTTTTGTTTGGTAATTGAACATGAATCATAAAGCGGTTTTGTTGAATGAGGTGACGTCATAGAGCCTGTTCTCACAATAGAGTATTCTGGGAATCGTTTAAACGGGCTTGGAACGTTGGAAGCAGTGCGAGTATAATCGCTATACTGCTGCTAAAGTGGGACTGATCCGTTTCATCTTTCTGCAGACAAGCAATGAGTTATCCATATACAGTTCAAGGTCATCCATGTTCCAATTTTAAAAGCATTGAAGATAGGGTACAATTTAAAATTAGGCTCTTGAAATGCTCATCCAATTTAAATGATGAAAATTACTACAGTCGAACTTTGATAATTCGAACTTGGATAACTCGAATTTTCGATAAGTCGAACCAAACCAATTTTCCCGGCCAAATTTCCTATACTCTCCATGTTAATTTTATTTGATATCTCGAACTTTATAACTCGAATTTTTCGATAATTCGAGCCATTTTTTCTACTCCAATGGCTGGAAAACTTCGGTAACTCGATTTTTTTATGGAATGCCATATATATTTTGCAACTAAGAATGTAGTGATCATCCTGTTTCAGCATACTACGTGGTTGGACAATGATGATTTGTGCAGTTCTGTAAATTACACCACATCAGTATGTGATGCAGTGAATGTATTTTAAATTGTATGCAAGTCCATCATGTCTAAGCCAAACATCAATGATGATATACCAGCAGCAGTGATACGGTGCCCGTTTTCCATTAAAGCATGAGTTAAATGCTCGATTGTTCGGTAATTGGCCATCATTGTTCGGTACTTAGACGCAGGGGAAAAAACTGCCTCCTGGAATAGAGGCGACTACTTCGAACCGGTTTGCTCAGTAGAGCATTCAACTAATACTTTAATGGGAAACGGGCACCATATCACTGCCACTAGTATATTTTCTAAGTGTAAACACAATTGCCAATTTCTTAGAAAATGGGTTAAGAAACGGGATGAACAACAACAAGCAATAACAGATAATTTTAAAGTGTCACGGAAGTGAAAAGCTGACAAGTAAAGAAAATGTGGTGCTGGATCCACTGTGTCATGTGAATAAAAAATTTCCATAATTTTGATAACTCGAATTTTTTTGGGCTTCCCCTCGGATTCGAGTTATCGAAGTTTGAATGTATATTCAAGCCTAGCCTTATAAATTTATTCTCCAAGTTCACTATACTTTACAGAAAGTATACCTTCTACATGTGCATGTGCCTTACGTGCAGTCATAATTTCTTTTGAAGTCAATGGTATTTCTCCAAAGTTCCAAACACACTTTATCACTTTATTCCACTTAATGGAATCTAAGGTTGCACATGTGTGTGTGTGTGTGTGTGCAGATCTCACTTTTAAAATTGTACTCGGCAACATCACTTAAGAATTTTATATTTTTATATATATATAATAGACAAAATGGCCACATAACAATGGAGAATATTAAGTAGGCACGTGCAGGCAATGGATCATAAAGTAAACGAATAAGTGCAACTTTGCTGAACAAGTTCTACTAGTAAGAAGAAAAGACGGCGTCTCTAATGCACTCGCTTTTATCAGTGTACCAAAGTGAGACAAGGCATTTCTCTTCCACTGAACCCACTTTTCTACCCCTGGTAGGCTGCTCAATTAAAACAAAAACAGATAGGCCTATGGCCCCAGGCTACTGCAACTATACACAACAAACAAAATTCAAAAGCACGGTTATCAGTATTACACAACTATATGACTGGTGATCCAGTTCATTTTTTCTCTCCTCTGAAAACACACTTAGGACTTTTAAAGTTTTTATCTGTGTTCAGCTCTCACTTAGTAGAAATATATACTTTCACAATTTTTCTGGAGGTCTTATCACAAAATTAATTCTCTTTTATTTCTAACGACTCGTAAAACTGAAGCGAAGAGTGATTTTTAAAAAATACTTAGCTGGATTAATGGAATTTTCTTTTTGAACATATATTGTGTAATAGGCATAGCAAATTAATTTAGAGATATATTAACTGAGTTTAATTTTAACCAATTAGCATATAAAGGAACATAACTGAATAACCAACATTATTTAGAACACAACATTTTCGTTTTTAAAACTTGTTCAAATCAATAAATCTTAAATGTCTCTTCTTGCAGGGTTTCAAACAGTGAAAACTAAATCTATTAAACAAGCTCATATGAAAATAAAAATACTAAATGTTTTCAATAGTGTTGATTTTACAAAAACTGCTGCTGAAGATGAAAATTATGTAATCTCATTATTCCGAAGCTGATAAAATATTTAGCTTGCTTTTGAACGATTTTTATTAATACCAAAAGCAAAAAGAACTTGTAGCAGCGCCACCTGTAGGCCGATCATTATATCAGGAGCCGGTTTGACGTTGCCCTAAGGCGTTTACAACTCAAGCTTGTACATACGTTGGCTAAAGCGCCGTAATATTCACCGTCTACTTATTTTCGCCTATCTCAGCAAAAGTTTCATGCAGTCTTCCAGAGGTGGCGCTACAAACATCATTTTATTACGTTTTATTATTTAAAAATAAAAGGGAATGTGGGATTTAAATTACAGGTATGTATATCTAAGCAGGCAAACAAAATTAACATTTTAAAAGTGTATAAACTTCATACTGACCGAAAATTACTAGGAATTTTTTATTTTGTGGCATCACATAGAAAGTGATGTTAGAATTTTGCCACAAAATGTTATAAAGAAATGAGATGGAGGTGAAATAAATGATGTTTTTGTTCTTCATACAAAGGGGTTCCATACTCACATTAACTTTCTCTTAACCCTGGAACTACCACAAAAAATACATGCATTGGATACCACATGGGTCCATTGGACCCATCCACATGAATATGTTGTATAAAGTGCTTATATGAAGGCCATTTTAGCTTAAAATATACACTGTTTTTGAAAGGCATTACTGGCATGTGTTTTGCATATTTGAATACAATTTTATTGTATTCATTTAATATTAAAACAATAGTCAAGTTTTTCTTGAAAAGCTGTTTTGCGGATTATAAACTAGTCGAAAAAGTTTGCAAGTAATATTCTGTCCAATTCATTTCTGTAACCATGTCCATGACAACCCTTTCACCTAGGCTTTTGGAAGTAAATAGCAGTGATACACAACGTGAATAAGTCCTAATAAAATCCACAAATATTCTTCATCCATTTCATCGTCACTATCACCGGTGAATTCAGATGCGCAATCCAGACCTATTTCAAATAGATTCAACACTTTGGGATCCATGGTTTCAGAATGAATGTCAATGACACCACCACTCTAGCTATAGTGTCACGTTCCGCTCCCTTTCGGTAGCGGTTTTGGCAACAGTTTGAGTTTTGGGAACTCCCTCCAGGGTGCAGCAC
>JAQIWR010002402.1:0-11231 GCA_034695945.1 Glomeris hexasticha | reverse complement strand
TGAAGATTTTATTGAATGAACTGAGCATTTCGGCAAAACTATTTTTAAAAGCCTGAGGGCAAGCAGACGAATTTAGTGACTCGGACCAGGATAAGTCCGTAACAGCAACTTGGTGGCAATGACCTCGTTTCGCACTCGCTCGACCCCTCTTCTCATCAAAACGTGTCGCTTTTCGCACCACTTTCGAATTCCAAGAATGAGTCGCAAGATCAATAACGAGACCATGTTCTTGAATGAAATCACGCCCCAAAATTAAATCATCTTCCAGATCAGGAACAACTAGAAATTTTTGCAGACAGTAACCACCCGACCAACGGATCGGAGCAGCTAACTCCCCAGAAACTGTACCAAACAATGGTTCAAACTTCAATTTAGCATTAGTGGGCTTCACCGCAGCATTCCCCAAATTTTGCACGCAACTGTCCTTAATCAATGACACATCGGCGCCGGTATCAATTAATCCAAACACAACACAATTTCCAAACCGTTATTTTAACAAGGGCTTCCTTTCCTCGCTCAATTTCCCTTTCAACCGCCATATAACAGGCCGAGAATTTTCCGTTCGTTTTTCGCCTCCCCAAATTTTGTTCGTATTCACCTGGACAACTACATCTCGTCGTTCCGAATTGCTTGACGCGGCGCTAGCTAGTTTTTTGCATCCATCGGTGTCACTTTCTTTTTCTCTGGGCAATCTCGGCTGAGATGCCCCGTAGCCTTACACTTCCAACAGCGCGCTTTCGAAAAATCGCTCGGCTGCGCATTTCCACCTGTCTTCGGAACTTTTGTACTATTATTCACAAACGCCTTCTTCGGGTGCGTTCCCGGTATGGGAAGAGTGGTTTTATCAAAACTCAATTTTGGATCATCACACTTATTTCTAGGCGGTGGCGGCTTATACGAACGTTCCAACTCAACTTGTTTATGCGTTAATTCAGCGATCGCTCGCAACTCCTGCATCGTACTGATGTTCCAGTTAAACAAGTGTTTTGAATAGTCTGGGTGCGCCGATTTCAGAATAAATTTCACGAGGTCCCCTTCGGTTTTCAGAGGCAGATATTCCTCAAAGAACATTTTGATCTCAGCTATAAAAGATAGCAGTGGCTCATCCGGAGCCTGCGTTTGAGCGGCCAGTTGTTGTTCCATTCGCTCTCTATACGCGGCCGATTAATACACCCGAACGAAACTTAATAACAAAGTCGTTCCAATCTTTGAATTCCATAAATTTAAACCAATTTCGAGTTGGACCAGTTAACGCCACTTTTAACACCTCAGAGATCATCTGTTCGTCAGAATATCCATGCGCCCCTCCCCCAACCTCTCTATCGCTTTCAGAAAGACCGCGGGATTGTGGGGGGTCTTGAATTCCATAAAAGGTGGGCATTTCTAGCTTAATTCGAACAGGGTTTGGTTTGCGGGTAGGTAAGTCGCTACTACGGGAAACATTAACGGACGTACGTGCAATCTCAATAACGGGAGTCGATGCCGAGGAGGAAATGGGAATAGGTGGTGTAGAAGAAATAGGATTAATTGGGTTGGTGCCGGTAGGTTTGGTACCGGCAGGATTCAGATTGAGTTGGCGCATCTGCCACTCAACTAGGGTTTGGGCCAAGGTAGCGCCTATACGAGCTTCTAACCCCATGACGGAGCGTAGTTGGGCAACTGACTGCTCGTCACTGGCGGAGTTCAACGTAGTACTCACGGTTGATGCAACATTCGCGTTCGCCGCAGCTGAAGCTGCAGAACTGCGCTGATCGGCTCTCGGACCCTTCTTCAGCCGAGGTCGGCCAGGTTGTCGAGGTCGTTTCATCGGCGCTGGTGAAGTCGCCCGTGGTACCTCGGAGTCAGACACTCTCGGCCGAGAGGTCTTCCGAGCGACGGGAAGAGTAGGCGCCATCCTTCGTTGCACACAGACTAAGGCCTTTAGATGTTTGGTCGATCTTTGAAGATGGGATCCCGGACTGAGCCTTCCTTGAAAAATACTTTGCCCTTTTTTCTATATCACCAACACACATTTTCACATGCAAATTGATTGCAATATGTGACAAATTCTTATTGTAGGCCTGTCTTGGCCTTTTGAATTGACCCATGTTTGTATAAATCCAACACACCTCCTCAAATTTGATTAGCTGATTAGATTTTATCTGTTATTATTGATGCACACTGCATTTTGAGCACTGCCTTAGTGATTTTTCACCTTCAATATGTTAATGAAATGGGGTCAGAATTGGGTTACTTAAATTGACATCCAAAATTTGAATAAAAGAAATTGTATTACATCTCAAAAAATAATTTCAGGAACTCTACCAGTAAACAAATGAAATGCAGAGCAGGGGAATAATGCTGAACATAATCTCGTAATCGTTGATGGTACTTCAAAATTTTAGCAGTGCACTGTAGCAGAGATGGATAATTTGATCGACCATGCAATTTACAATAACGGATAGGTGACTAATATCTTTATTAAAAATCCGTTTGCGCAAAATGCTGAAACTCATCCCTGATGGCCGGATCCTTTTTGGTCTTAACATTTCCCCCAATGTGATTTGGCCGTAGAAATGATTATTGCTTCCATGGAGTGTTGCAATGGCAATTGCAAAACAGAAATGGAAGAGCGACAAGCTGCGGTTGCTGTTTGGATTACTAGGCAAAATGATCGGGTGGCAGAGATGCTCTTTGTAATTCATTGATTCAGATGTGTTTGAGTAATGGCAAAGTTTCTCCCCATGGTCATGGTGGCTGAACGAAATGTGTTCAATTAATAAACTCATTTCTTCAAGGCAGGTGTAATTCTTTCTTTTGACTCCTTTTTTAGCTTTAAATCATTTCTGGTTGGTAACGGACAGCCCTAGACAGGTTCAAACCCAGTGCTGCCACCGATATGCAGGCTTTTCAACTAATTAAAAAGGATAGATAAAAATATACTTGCCATAAATCAAGCATTGTCGATACAAAATGGCCATTAAAATTAATTAACTGATAGTAATTAAGATATTGATACTTGCCTGCATTGCAAAATGGGCATAATAAAGATGGTGCAGATAATGAACATAATTTAAGATAGGACTGAAAATTGTGGATCGATATTAACGGTCAACCAAAGCTGAATTTTTTTAAGATACTTGTATTTTTTATAGGCCACGCCCACTTTCAGTGGGTGGTGGGTAGGGTGGTGGATATGGGGGTCAATGAACTTGTTATAAATAAAACTTGTGGTTAGACAACCAATCACAGCAGGGCAAATATTAGCCACGTCTCCTACTTCCGGTTGTGACATCACTTTCATTCGATCATGAGCCCTGCTATACTACTGATGGTTTGACTTACAACCTAATTGAGGAATGTTATTTACATTATCACATGTATCATGTCATTGACATGAGATTTTTTTATTTACCAGTGGAGTCTTTTTTAGAATAGACCGTATAAATATATTTTTCTAACATTGCAAAGTGCTTTCTGGCAATACCAAGATGGTTCTGCTTTTGTGTCGTTGCTTTGTACATTTTCAGCGTTGTTTTGCTATTATAAGCTAATAACAATCATATATTTGTTATTCTCAGACGTATTTTGCGTTGCAATAACTTTAAAAAAATTGTCTTACCGCACTCATCATGTACTATTCTAACATATCATCAGCCATATGTGGTAGCGCGAATTTGTCCACGTCTTCATTCATATTGATATCCTATATGCATATTTATGCATTTTATAGGTATTTCATGTGTGCCACATTGACAAATAAATAGTTAATAATACATACTGAGTCCATGTATTCCCATTTAGCATTGGCAACTTTTGCACTCCAAAATTCATCATCATCTTCGAATGTATTTTACACATACATATATATGTATGTATTACATGTAATTTGGCATCAATTGGCCACATTGAAGTTTGTTTACATTGCAGAATAAAACTTTGAACCCATTCTTTATTTGGCACAATCTGTTTTTATTTTTTATACATCTCTAAGGTTGTATGCAGATGTCCGATCAGCGTGAATATCGCATCAGTACGACTAGCAACAGGTATTTGCAACAGTATTGACTTTGCAAGTGCAAGGTATGCTTCAACACCGCTGTTGTCTTGCGATTCCTGCGGCTTATTAGCAATAGCTTGAGCTGTCTACACCTGCAAAAATGTTGAAAGTGACCCAGCTAATGCTTGAATTACTGGTACACCATTGTCGCTATCCTCAGTTGATGCCTGGCACGGAAGGTTGGAGCTGGGTTTCTTCCGAGGCGGTTGGGTGAATATGTTTTCCCCTTCAGAGGGTGATTCTGCCACACAAATCGTTTTCTCAACCGTACTGTCTGTGTCGTCTAATATTAAATACGTCCATCCATCAATGCTATTCACTGTTCTGTTACAAAGTTTAAATTCACAGATAAATAACAAACCTTGTGTTTATAGCATACAACAATGTCAATTACTTACTTAGTATTTGTTGGATGTGTAGACCCCAACATGCCGTCCATAGTGTCCCAGTAGATCCACGTTTCTACATATGTCCCATCGGCAATTGCGGCCGATCCAGTTAGGGTTTCGTGGCATTTTTTCGCTTAGCATAGGTGTCCTTCATGTTTTTCCACTTGGCCTTGGCGGATTCTACTGCAATAAAGCAATCTCCTATAGTATTGGATAACTAACATCTGTGTTGCCTAGTCAAATATGCGACCTTGTCATTTTATACTGTACCTGATTCATTGCAGTTCTGAGCTATCGTTTCCCACAACGCTTGTTTATGCCTTTCATTCTTGTAGTTTGGGTTCCTCTTATCAGTGAGTTCAGGAAATATCCTTATTTCCTCCAAAAGTTGTAACACGGTAGAGTCTTTCCATTTGGTAGGAGCCATGTTTTGCATTTTACAAATTTTGAAGAGAGGGGCGCAACGGTATGCTGAAATGTAATTGGCACAGTTAAATGCATTCCTTAATTTAACAAGTTCATAACATGTAATGCAACTTAATTACCAATATACGAAGTATACAACATAATGGCATGCCCACGAGAAACCATTGTTTACAATTATAACAAATGCTGTGCACTAAATCAGAGCTTTTTTGTATGAACTAATAAACCATCCAGTATTTTCAAGGATATTTATAACGTTTTTTCCAAGGACAAAACATACATAATGTGAGATATACGTACTTACATAAAAAATCACAATAATCCCATTACAAAGTGAAAAAGTGGAATGAACAATCAAATTGCAAAATGCCCGTGCTTAATAGATATTTTAGACGAGTAACAAATGAACCAATAAACAACATTGTTAAAGTGTCTCAAATTATGAATTTCCCGAGCTTCAGATACGTACAAGTTTATTTCCAGTATGTCACGGACAATAAATAGACACTGTAAATTATTGGAATTTAATGCATACGCCGGCTGACCCGCCTTTTTCCAATTGCTGTTTTTCAGGTATGCATTAAATTGTAATAATTGATTGTACCCTGAATTGCAAAAGAACGGTTTTTTCCGGCCACTTAATTTCCGTTGATGACGAAATTATATGGCTGGGAAGGGCCAGTGGGGCGAATATCTATGGCCACTGGTGAAGAAAAAATGTGGGTGGGGCTCTTATGAGGGCTATGGCTACTCCTCCTAACCATTTAACTCAATAGACACTGTAATGTGCAGAATGACACTTGTGATTCGTGCACAGCATGTTTGTGTTGTGAAGAACTTGGTTTAATGGGTGCTGCCAACAAATGTATAAAACGAATACTTACATGTTTAATTCCAGCTGGCCGACATGCTTGCAGACACACCATAATATTTTTGGTGAGAGATCTTTTCTTTTCTTGCCCTTTCTCTCAATGATTTTACAACTGTCTCATTGGATTGTACACTAACAGTGGATCCCTCTGAGACAGATATAATAATTTTTCAGCTTGTTAAGCAGATTTACTTCCTGGTGTAGCTGCCAGCACTGTTCTCATAGACATACAGTTCTTGATCAAGTTACTTGTCTCTACTTTACTGATACTCAATCTTTGCAGGTGCTCTGTAAGGCCCTTCCTTATGTCCTTTATATCTCCTTTCACTTCCTATAACTGACAGGCCAAACCATCAAAGGCCATATGCAATTCTCTGATGGCATCTATCATTACATTTTGATTGTCATCTTGTCTCCTAATCCAGCTAAACACCCATTCTGGGATCTCTTGGTTTTGCGGCTCAGGAGATATAACACGTATAAGTTTATTGAATCTTGCATCCTCCTTGGGAACAACCACCTCAGATTGCTCTGATGGTTCATCAATCTCATAACTCTCGATATTCCCACTTGCCCCACCCTGATCGGAGAGTGTTCCATGGAGCAGATCGCGTTCAGCAGCAGCAGATGGACTCATCGTCATATTGAACAGGATCCTCGCTGCTTCTACTATCCTTTTCCAGCGTGTCAGAATCTAAAGCAAGTCCCTCAGGTGCTTTGTTGCTTACTGGAGGAGGCAATTGTAATACATCCCCCTGTTTCACCCTTCCCTCAAACACTGCTTGCAAAAGTGGACAGATGTTGTGGAGAGGCAGTATCTAATTCACTGGGCTTGATACAGTATATTAATTTATGCTGTCAAATTGAGGGTATACTGCTCTATAGTTAAATAATATCATAACCAATTCCATACACATTTGGGCCAGCAAATTGCCCCTCTCTTCATCTGCTGCCACCTTTTCTCTGCGACGATTGGATGTACTATCTTGAAGGTCATCACTCTCTGGAACTTCAATTGTTTCACATCAAATTTCTTGGACAATTGGAAAATTTTCTTGTTCCTGCACCAAAATATCCCGCAATAGCCCTTCTCTTTGTCTGTTCTTCTTCGGTTCCTGTTCTGAAGTATAAATTCATATTTGTATAAGAAATCAAGCCAAGCTTTTTTACCCACGTTTTCCAACAAGGGACAATTAATGTAACCTTTGCCAATCTCGGACTGCACCAATCAGTCAAATCTGCGCCTTATTATTCCCAATTTAAATAAATTTCTCCTCTACTGATGTGACTTCCTTGCACAAGATGGCAGTAGACTCATAGGATGATCAAAGATCAAGATTGAGGAGGGTAGTTTTCCCCGCCAAAAACTCACAAATAACCTCTCAAAAACTCATCAAATTAACCCTTAGTCAACACGGTTTATACTCGCATACTAAATTTATCAAACTCGCTCGCATCTGATGCACTCGTGGCTGTTAATAGGGAGGGAAAACGGCGAATGGTACAATATTCGTCCGTTACATCTCCCCCCCCTTAATAATTTGAAATTGAAAAGCGAAAAACTAAGTAATTGATGCATGGCAAGTGCCAAAGTACAATGCACTTATAAACATGGAAATTACGCACCAATCGTGGAGAATCTCCTACTCTGGTTGGCCGCCTGTCAGGCACCCCTGGCGACTGACCACGACCCTAAACCTGTGCAGCCTGGTGCACTACCGGAGCCATCATCTCCGCATGCACGTACACATCATGCTCATGACCATCATTTTATTAAACGTATATGCGAGCAAAACGCAAATAATAAACGGGAAAGAAAAATGGTGGCTTCACACCAAGCCCTAGACTAAATATTCTCGGGCTTCCCATTTTGGCCAAGGGAAACTTGAACCCAACTCAACTAGCAAGTCGTGACACATTACTGTGCGGTCTTTGCGGTGGCGCCCCCTTCGTGGACTCCGGCAAAACCCTCACGACGCCCACTTGGGCGAGGCCGACGGTCCTACGGCCGCAGCCTCCAGGTGGGGTATTGCTGCGGTCGGTCGAGCGTCGGTCTGGTTGGGTCCCTTCACTGGTCTATTGCTGTCGTGGCGGGCACCACATGGTGAAATTGGTGGCCGGAGCGCTGCCAGTGTGTCACGGCCGCTGGATCGTCCCGGCGATGAACCACTGCTACTACTCCCCAACTGCATCGGTGAGGAATGGGTGTGCCCCCTGCTGCTGATGGCCATGGGTGATGAGGACCCCTACAGTTGCTAGTCTGCATGGGCGACGCTACTCCGCTGCCCATCTGCATCGGCGACTGCCCGTTGCCTCCCGGTGAACGACCAGCATTTGGCAGTCCGCCTGCTTGGGTCCGCTGCGGACGCATCCTTGCGGGACCCATATGCAATTGTGGTGGCAGGCCACACCTTGGGCACCTTACCCACTGTTGGCATCCCTGTTGGTCGGTCATGTATCTGATAGTTCGGCTCGCCGGACTCTTGCAGCACTTGTAGACACTTGTGGCAACGTCCAAACTGTTCGGGTCACCGGACACTTGTGAGGCATGATGTTATTCCAAAGTATCCCCTTCCAGATGCCACTCCTTTCACCACCAGGACAACGTCCTCCAGTCACCAGTTTCACATGTCAGCGCGATTGCAAAATCACCCGACGTCAACAAACCAATTTCAGACCATGGGCTTAAGCCCAGTGTGTTTGGTCCATCGATGCAGCTACAACAAATATCGAAGGGACGTTGATGTCGGCGTTCCTACACATTGATTTCCTAAAAGATTCCGCGGAAAATTTAAAGCTTGCTACCATAAAATAGAACATTTTATTGTCTGTTACACCAATGGATTGCGATATGTCCGATGAGTATTTATATTAATTTTTGACCAAAATGCTATGGATGGTTCGCATCGGAATTAATTTTGCGATCTATATGCCCCAAAATACTGTTCAAACGAATTGATATAGTGAAATGTACTTACAGTTGCTTGTTTACAAAGCGGCGAGTACATAACTTCTTCCGTTTTAGTGCAAAACTGTTCCGAAGTTATCGTTGTGGTTTCGGTAAAAAAACATTTTCGTGTACTCGCGCCGAGTACAGCGCCGCCCTGCGGCCAGTACTCGGAATCGACCTGACTCCGTAGGTATATATATATAGCTCAGTGACTGGCCGCAGCGCGGCGCTGTATGCATTATCGTCGATTAGTTTTCCTAGTTTTCCAGGTAGTGTTTTGGTGTGCTGGGACATGTAAATAAGCAGGATTTGGACTCGTCGCTGATGATCACATTTCTCCACGTTTCTGTGTGTTGAAATTAGCGTAAACACCAAATATGGGCGTGTCTTAATTATCATAAGTACCGGAAGTGGGCGTGGCCTTATTTAAATAATGGGTCCATTGATCTCCTACCCCACTATGAGTAGTATAACGGGGCGGTTAAGGGACCGGAATAGGGTGACCGGAAGGGGCGTGGCCGCCGTTGATTTTCTAGGATATGGGGACCGGAAGGCGTGTGGCTTAATTAGGTTGGTGGGAATATAGGGAAGTGTAGGTTCGGGGTATCTTATCCGGATTGGTCAAAATAAAAGGACTTGAAGGGGGCGCGGCCTGATTTTTGCCTTGTGGGAATTGGAGTAAATGGTTGCGGTCTAATTGAAACAATGGGAATTACAGGGACCGGAAATAGTTGTGCCCTAAGTATAAGAATAACAATGAGGATTTATAGGGACTGGAAGTGTGTAATACATAAAATTACGGTTTTATCAAACCTTCTCAGCTTCATTGCATTTCCTTGCTGTATTGAAACTAAAAAAATGAAAAAAATTACTGTAATGAAGACAAACATGTGGAGAATATGATGATATTTATTGTCATATTACAAATGCGAAGGACCTAATTAAAATTTAACGGTATGTTTATTGTTGTTCTTGTTGTTGGTGCGGTTCCTCCCCCTGCTCCTGCCATTCATTGTGTAGGTCACTCTCGTAACCCATGTCGTCATTAAATTGATCCTCGTCAAAGTCTTTGCCGTCTCTTACTTCGTATGGGATCATCTATACCATGCACAATGTTTTAATATTCCAACTGGGATTATTGTAACCGTACTCACATGCTCAATTCGGCGACATAGGAGATGACCAAGTGCTATTGTTATTCTTCATCATCTTGAAATGTATTCTCAGTGTAGATGTACATAATTTTTATGATGTTCACATCAGTGTTATATAACATACATATATACAGAATGCTCCCAAATGACATTATGACAAATACATATAACACTATAGTATTAAGAGCATACCATATGCCCCTCCCCTCCTACAAGGGGCATATTGCTACCCAATCAGCATCTAATAACAGACTGGTCACAAACTGATTTCCTTTTGCAATTGCTTAGCCCCAAGGCTCAATTGGTCGGGTGTGAGGAGGATGTGTGGGTGGCAATACGCCGCTTGGAACAGTAGGGGAGGGGCATATGGTATGCTCTTGCCCTGAAAAATACTATGGCTCCATGAAAGAAATATACACTTGCCCTGCTGGGTGATCTGAAGGGATCCATGGTAATGTTGTGGTGACTAGCAGTAGCAGTGAAAACTGGTGGTGATGATGCTTCTTGGCAGCAATTCCACATACTGTGATGATGGTAGCAGTAGTATAGCATGGTCATTTTGCACCTGGAAGTAACGACTTACCGGAAGTAATTTTTTTTGTAATATCCGGTTTGCTGACCCCTTCCCCCACCTCCTTAGGACCACCGGCTGGAGGTGAGCGTGGCCTATGAACTTAAATTGCAGGCACTTTAGAAAATCGCTAACTGTATGTACTTTGTAACGCATGTAAAGAAAACCAGAACAGTGCATTACTTTTTTTAATGAATGCAACTATCCTTGTATAAGTTGTACCTAAATTCACTCAATTACAAAGTTGGCCAATACGTACATACAATTAAATTACATCATTCCATTCCATACACATGTGCAATTCCTCTAAAGAATTCAAGCATGTTAAGTGGGTTACAATTCTCTACTATAGCCTGAATTCTGTTGTCAACAATCCTGTACATACGTCTTTTTGCTGGTGGTGGATCCCCGCAGACATACCGATCATATATAAGATCTTGTCCTTTTTGAATACTTTGGAGTGAGACTATAAATTTACAGATGCTAGGATGATCCATTTGCATCTTGCGTTGAAATCTTCGGTTTGCAGCTTCAGCGTAATTGTTTGTCCTGTCCTCATTTATTTGTAACACGCTCGTAAACGGACCATATACTTCGTGAGAAGCGTGCTGTATTCTTGGCCCAAATTGATTTGGCCGTCCAATCTAGGTTAATCGCGAGGTTGGGCAAGGTTGGGGTTCGTATGCTTCACTGGAGGGCCTCCATCAATCGCATGGGTAGTTGGAGCGATGATGGGGTGCACTTCAGCAGAAAGGCTAGTAGGAAAGTGGGGGGTAAGGTTGCCGAGTTTGTGCAACATTTTTTAGAGTAGATGCTGGCCAGGGGCGCGGG
>JAQIWR010002401.1:0-11233 GCA_034695945.1 Glomeris hexasticha | reverse complement strand
GGCCTCATTGGCTGGCGTGCGTTTCTCCACAGGACATTATGACGCCAGCACCGTGACATCGCACGTCTATGACGCCACGGCGTCACATATTTAACTAGTCGTAACTTTGTTGAAGCAATTTTATCAAACTTTCATTAGCGTCAATGGTTTTATTGGCTTCGCTTCAGTAAACAGGGAACTTTTCAGAGTATGTTCAAAAGTAATGTCAGTTCACCTTTAAGGACTTTTTGGCTATTGCCAATGGTGATATGATATGGCATGATCTGCAAAAAATGAATTTTAAACATTTTAAGTTCAAAACGTTAATATTGTAACAAATCTCGGCATAATTTATATTAAATTATTATTACTACTATTTCATGTTTAACCTTTGTAATATGAACTATTGTATTATAACCATGTGGAATTAATATATTGGGTAGTTTCAGAATTGTTAAAAACATGTAATTGTAGGTGTTTGGGAGTTGAAATTGTCAAAAGTGATTTTATTGGATGATGTATAACCATATGACAAACTGGCCAATGAAATCACTTCGTATAAATCTTCAAAACCATTGCCACCTAAAATTACTTAAAATTAAAAATCCTTTATCTATCTAATAACATACAAACCATATAAACAAGAAAAATTGTATTGGATAATTTTGGATGTATTATACACATGTGACCATGAAACATTTAAGTAATATTGTAAACATGAATAATAATTCCTATTATACTATTGCAAAATGACAAAATTAAAGATCAAATGAAATTGCAGGTTTAATTTATGCTATGATATGTATGACGGTTAGTCATTAATATGTATTTAATTGCAACAAATTTTGAATATGTATGTTTTACTATTATAGGCTTTCCCAGCTTATCTGTGGACCACATGGGCGGAGTATGAGTTTTGTGCTGCAACCAATGGTGATGAGCAGAACATGTGGGACCATCGGGTGGACCAATGATTCCTTGTGCAGACGGTTACTACTGCTCATTGATTGGCTGGCGCAAACCGCATGCTCCGCCCCTTTGGTCCACAGTTAAGCTGGGAAAAGGTATAGCTAGATATTTTCGTTTCGAATTGCGTCTGGAAAAGATCCGTGGTTTGCATCCCGATGCTTGCATGGAAATCGAAACGCAAACGCCGATGCAATATCTTCAAAAACGCTTACATGGAAAAAAGCCTTCACATGTAGCCCAATCTTTTATGGACGCTATTTTTCTTAAGGCCAAGAAACAATTTCACCTGTAATAATTTCAAACAATACTGTAACTCTAATATGCATGTTAAACTTTGACGGTTCTCTTATCGAACATTTTACATTACAACAGCTTTGGGTTTTAAAATAAAATGCGGCTAATATTTACCGGATAGCCTACGTATGTGCTACTCCTAACCGTTCCCCAGTATCCTAGCGTGCACGGTGTTGATTAACCGGTGGGATTTTTATGGTTGCAGTCTGCGCAACGGCGCATCCGTGCAATGATATCTCAAACCCAGGTGCCACCACAAGCGACTCCACGACGTCCCCCCCGAGGTCCTCGCGGAGACCAGATTTAACGCCGAGGGAACTAGCCGAGAGCACACAATTCAAAACAACCACAGTTACCTCATCTTCTGCATACCAAAGAAATGCATGGACAAAAAGAAAACTTTTTTGTGCCCAATAACATCGACAATGTCCCTCGAAGTCATGCATACGAAATTTTTGTTGCGCCCATTTTTTGTTTCTCTCCCAACCTGGAAAAGCATCGATGAAGTATTGATAAGAAACTGGAGCCGGAACAGTTTTGTTGTATAAATTTTGTATCCCAGTATAAGTGGCCCCATGTGGGTTGAAAAAAATAACTATACGTATTTAAATATTTAAACATTTGTACGTTGCGATTTAGCGGACCGTGCGTTCGCGCGACAACGTGTCGGTGGATCACGGATGGGAAACCTGTTTTTGCGTTTTTGCACGCGCGAGGCGGGGAAACGTTTTTATAATATGTATAAAAACAGATTTGCAATTTTTGACCCACCACGGACGTAAACTGCTATTCGATATTTAGTACAAAATTTTTTGACAGCCATTGCTGCAGGGGATTTAACAGTCCTTTTTTTGTAACATGCGTAAAGTTTATTTTTGATACTTGTTGGGAAGAAGAATTTTTTGTTAGAATTTTTATTATAAAAACTTTTTTGAAAAAAACCTACGTAAAAAATCACCAAAAAAAAAAGAAACTCCATGACCATTGCTATTCTGCGTCTGTATACCTTCATCTGAACAAACTTCCCGTACGTAGATCCCTTCCGTTAACTGAATCCCTCCTTCGGACTTCATGTTCACTTCCATAACGTTCGAGTTCCCATTATTAAACGTCGTAATTCCCCTGCATATGTCTCCCCATAAAGGTCTTCAGTGTTCCTTCTTATTGACGCAGAAGAGGTAACACGGTAACCAATGTAGAGTTTGGTGGTTGACCGTGTTTCCGCTAGAAAATGCAATTGGACATGGAGTATAGATGGAGTCGGGAGGTTGCGCTAGGTGTCGTGCTTTTTCTTTACCCCTTTTCAGACCCCTTGAAGACCTTAACCCCGTACGTCTATCCATCCCCCTTTGATTTTTTTTGACTGTCTTCATCCTCGACCCATCAATACTTCAGAGACGATGTTCATAAAAATAAGAGTAGGCAGAAGAATAAGAAGAGAGAAGTGGTTGTTTCGTTTCGCTGATTCAGTTCCGATGGGGCATTTTTAAAAGAAAAAAGAAGGGTACCAGTGTGTCTATTTCAACGATGTAAATGTAAAAAAAGGTGTACAAGGTCTTGGAAACCCACCCTGTCGAAAAGGCATACGTATATAAAAAAAGTTTGACGGAAGATAGAGAAACCGAAACGAGAATAAGAGTTGGAAAATGCTGAAAGCAAACCGACAACAAAGTTGGACCGATTACGTTATATCGCACACGTCCATTGAACCTACCTGCAGCAAGTCCTAATATCCCCCCAAAGTCCCCGTGTCCTTTCCCGGCAAACCGCGATTACCCCTAAAGTGTCCCGGCTAATTTGAACCGCAGCGGTGCAGAATTTTAACGCAAGTTTTAAAAGTGGTAACATGAAATCGGGCTCGATTGGAGGATTCGGTGGGTTAAGGTGCGGTTGCCGGTAGAGGTACGCGGAGCTTTTTAAGGGCCCTGGCAAGAACCCCGTGCCGCGAAACCTTCCCGATCGTTCGTTTCGTTGGCCCGGAGTGGAACAGATTATATGTACCTATGTATGTAACGTGTTGTATACATACGACGGCAGGAATTCGATTAGATGTTAAACGCGCGGAGCCAAATTCCAGGTTACGATAGAGGGTTTTTTGTTTTGCGAACGGGATGTTGCCGGTATAGAGAGAGAAAGTTGGGTTGGATCACATCCCTCGAAACAGTTTAGAAGATGGGGGAAATTTGACAGATTTATTTTCTACTTTTCAAATCGCCTTCAATGATGCGTACCTGTCTGGATGGATTCGGCTGCCACTTTACGGCAACACCTCCACACATTTATTATTATTATTACGACAGTTATTCTCATATACCGAACGTGTTTTTTTTTAATTATTATTTGAAGTCAATATTTTTGCCGGCACCGCGTCAAACGTGCCACTCGTTGCCATGAGTTGTCATTTTTGTTATTATTATTATTACGAGTACCATAATGTCAAATTTTCTACCTCAAATAGTTCAATACACTGGTCAGATACGCGACAAGTTACTATGTTACCTTAACCGGTGTCCATTCTAGTTTCAGTTGGTCATCTTACATGTTACCGTACCTCTTATCCGACAGGCTTTACGAATGACGCGCACTCGAATAGGGTTTTGCGGAAAAACTCTACGGTCTTGTGGGAATTTTAAAATCAATTTGGATCATGAAACATCACAAAATCCAACTTCGAATAAATAACAAAAATTCTTATTGAAGCAATTCGACTTGCGCTTCGTCATTAAAATAAATATTGCGGCACGAAGTTGTCGACGAACATTTTTACTAAATTAGTAAATTCTCAAATCCCTCTGAAGTAAAATAGCTGCAATAATGAATATGTTTTATGTTCCGTATATAGTTTTAGATCCTACCGTTAAATCTACGAAACATTTACCTTAAACTTGTCGCAAACCGCGACTCCAAAACAACAATTCGGAATTCCGAAATGTATGTTATATGATTTAATTCTTGATTTCAAATGTGATTTAAAAATTCCCACAAGTTTGATACGTACATGATGTTTTCTTTGTCGTCCAGCGACTGCCATATTGTTTCCCCCGTTCACCTATAACGACAGTTTGGAATCTTCGATTCCGTACGTTTAAGGAAGGGGAATTGATTTATAAATCGCAATGACTTTTTTAAAACAAATATATCCTGTGAAATGTGTTTTTTGAGTGATTTTTCGGGGACAAAAATAGACCGTAAAACCAAGATGGCTGCCGTTTGCAAACGGGCATTTCGCTCGCACTTACCGTAGTTTGGTTTTCTTTAATTCCTCTGGCATAGTAGTGTATGGGATGTACTATTTGTGTTTTGTTTTGCACTTTGGAAGAAGAAGAAGAGGCCAGAAGAAGGAAGATTTGTAAATTGTAACCGCCTTTTTCTCAAATTGGCGGCCGGGCGGACGAAACGCGTTTCCTTGTTTTGTGCATGCGACAAGGCAAAATTCACTTCCAAATCATTTCCTCCTTCTTTATACCGTATCAATTTAGTGGTGTTTAGTATCTTTAAAAAATAGTTGACGTAAAGCAAAATATGCCAGTGAAGGGAAAGGTGGGCTTTTTGGATCGACAGGGCGAAAAGGCGAAGGCGATGTTCCCGACGGTTGCGCTAAACTACCTCTGCCTTTATACGTAGATAGAAACGATGTAGTTCTACCTCGATCTTTATGATTTCTGTTGCAGAGTTACCGGGGAATTATTTTCACGAAAGTTAAAACCAGTCGTTCGCCTTTTTCGCCCCGAAACCCAAAAAACGAACCCGGCTTTTTTGACATGCGGCGTAGAAACCAATGTAGCCGTATATTTCGTGAAAAATAAGTTGTAACAGCATGAGTACTTGGTGGAAAGGGCCACGAATGTGTTTTTGTTTTTCCTTTACGAATTTTTATGTCGTGTGACTTATCAAGCAAAATTTGAACGCCCCCATATCCCACTTTGAGGACGGAAAATTCCGGAAGATACGTTCAGATTTGATTGTTTTGTACATGCATATATTTCTTTTTTCCCCCTTTCCAAAAGCGAAATTAAATTATTCTAGGTTAACATTTTTGTGTGTGTATTTCAGGTACGACGCGACAAAATCAATCGTTGGCGATAAACCTCTTAAAGGCGAACTAACATGGTTTTGTAACATACCCTGAAACTTAACACAAAGAAAGTTATTTACTGCAAATTCTAGCAATTAAGATTTGGAGCAAAATCTCTGTGGAAATTAGTAACAAATTATTACTAAGTTACTTAAAAAAATTCAAAGCTATAATTAATTGGGGAGGTTCGCTTATGCTAGCCGTCCTCCTATCTTGCAATCTTTAACACTTCAGTGTCGATAACATTTTAATTTTTCAAAATAAAACCAAAAAGGTAATGAAAAATATGGCCCAATGAAGACATTCAAAACACCTTAATGAAGTTGAAAATATTTGCTGGAAAAATTGGGATCGCAATTATTAGGAAATAACGTGGAAAAATGTCATCCATAGGAATACATGGCAAAAATAGCGCTAAGGTAAAAGTCAGTTATAGTTGGCAGACTTTTTGCTTCGAAATGTATCTCTACGCTAATGTTAATGCACCAAGAAAAAGAGTTCCTGTTCTGGAATTCGAGAACGCCCTAGCAAATTATATCAAGTATAGAGATACATTTCGAAGCAAAAAGGCTCCCCTATTCCAACTATTCGAACGATTCTTGCCAACTATGACTGATTAACATTAGCGTAGAGATACATTTAGAAGCAAAAAGTCTGCCAACTATGACCGTCTTTTACTATACAGTTAAACCTGTACATGGTGGAATTTTCTAATTTATATTTTAGAATGCGCGACATCCATTCGTTTTTTGGAATCGATGTAACACAAATGTATAAAGCGATTATGATCCTTGTAGCGAAAACAAAAGTTGAACCTGCTTACATTAGAAAAGTGTTGAATTATATCTTAGAAATATGAATGCTCTGATTATTACTATTAAAAAAAACGATTTTAAGAATGTACTTTGCGAACGTGGAGTGGTTGAATATAATCCGGTCCATTGCAATTTCGATTCCACCATAGACAGGTTTTATTGTAAATAATCCCTATGAAAGCCAATTTCCCTAGATTACTCCATAATCTCATTCATAAAATTGTGGAAATATTTAAAAATTCAGCTCTAAATTTTGCACTGTCGCTTAACGTTAATTTTCACTTCTCACAGTTTCAAAGCGTGTGTTATTATATGCACAAGTTCCGCTATAGACTGGGGGTTTTATTATGGAAAACGGTCTCTAAATTTAGTTGAATAAATTGCAGTGTTTTTGTTTTTTGACGACTAGTGTTACTCTTGTTGTTACTGAAACATGCGTAAAAATTAATAAAACGCACGCGCGACACTGCGTCGAACGCAAAGTGTTGCAAACTGCCCCAGCGCAATGTAAATCGCATTAGGATTTGCATTTTTGTGGCTCTATTGGAGCATAATATTTATCCGGCTTAGCGAAATTAGTCAGATTGCTACTGTTAGTCAAGTGTCGCTGCGTCAAGCCAGGACTAAAACGCAATGCGGACCGTTTAACCCGCGTATCGATTCGATAGGATATTGAAGCATGTGCACGTGTCCAGCGACATCTGCAAGGGGAACCATTCAACCCCACTTTCCCCTCGATATCCTCTGATTTATTCAAGCAATAAAGAGTCACATTAGCATGATGATCTTTTAATAAGCGCGCGATATTAAATCTGAACGCCAACAACACGTGCGCCGCGTTCCACGCACTGTCACTCCTCTGCTAGACCTTATGGAAGTTATGTAGCTTAGCTAGGTACATGATTGGTGAGAGAGAAACCATTTGGCAACTGTGCCTCTAGTCGGTTGGATCCCGTAGCGAACGCGCGAGCCTGCGGAGTTTAGCTGTCGTGTGTAGTTTGCCGCGTAGTGTGCCATGTCAGGATCTTTGATGGCTTCCAATGGTTTCCACACGTCTTATTGTCCACCATCAATGCTAGAACTTACCAGGTACCTTATTCTTAACATTCCTTAGCGTAGCGACACGATAGAAGAAATTGTGCGGTGACTTAACGCGCGTTAGTGCGTAATTTCTACTTTAATGCCACGGTAATGCTTAAAAACTATTTAGATAGTTTTAAAAGGTTTAAATATGGTTGGAAATATGAAAATTAACAGGATATTTTATTACAATAATGCTGTGTAATTTCAGCACGCGTGCGTTTAATGTGATCGATGACATTAGTCAAAATTAGTAAAAACACTGCAATATATTCAACTCATTTATACTTATTTAAATGTGTATATATTTACAATGGAAGTTTAACATTAAATAATAGTATGGTTTCTAATGCCGAAATAAGAGATAACTACGCTGCAAATAGCGCAAATCCAAAAATTACCGTTAAACCACCACATTTCATATGAAATTAAGTTTCAATTTATTACTACAGTGAAACCTGTCTACTGTGGAATCACAAGAAAAACAAATTCTCATTTCAAAAGCGGCTTTCCATGTTTGAAAGGTTCCCGTAGAATATTACCATCAACGTGACGTTATTCGCGACAACCGTGTACGGATTCCATCGTATGCAGGTTTCACTGTATTTTATTGTAAATATTTAACTACTATTTCAAATATATGTAAAACATTAATTAGTTTTGAATCTTTAAAATTGAATAGTCGTAATTTTTAATATTGTTACGCGTTCATGTCGCGACTAACGTACTTTGTGTCCGAAAGTGTAATACACAATAAAATAGGTACAAAGTAATTAGGATTTTCTAAGATTAACTATAGGCCTATGTAACTCAAACTGTCCATTCTAATTATTAAAAAGGGTTTAAAATGCATTCCCCCAGCACCGACTTCGGTTACGAGTTGAGCGTTGCGAATTACGGTAGAGCCGGCAACTACGTGGCCTGCTACCCTGGAGAGGCTAACGAAGGCTCTTTCAACTTAGCCTGGGACTCCCACCAGCCTGTTTACCCTCCTTACCACCAAGCCCCTCTTCCATGCGAGCTTGGAGGACTTTTCGGAGCGACCGGCACCGCGCGACAACCCGCGTTCGGTCACCACCACCATCACCACCATCACAATGCTCACATGCGTTTCGGTGGTGGCCATAAGTCCCCTGTAGGACCTGGAACAGTTCCGGCAGTTGGAGGTGGTGGTAGTGGTGGCAGCGGAGGAGGACCGGGGTCCATGGGGATTAGTTTGGGACATGGCGTGGCAGGGATGGGCATGAGTGGTCCTGGGTCTATTGGGTCTAATTCTAAGGCTGCTAAGGCAAGAAGACGAGTGGCTACGATGGCCCAGAGGTAGGTGGGTGTAGTGTATAATGGAATATGTGTTTACAATGCAGGGCGGAGTAATCCGCGCGTACATGATGAACGTGCAAATCTGACCATTAAATTATTTTCCATGCACGCATTGGAAAAAATCTTTAATTTTGCTACAAATTGAAATAACATATTTTTATATTTTATAATGTTTCCTTAATATTGAAATGCAGTTGAACCCTTAAACGTTGCGCATTAACCTTTTCCAAGCACTGCGCAAAAAAAACTAAAGCATTTAAAATTATATAGTTTGATCAAGTACAAGAACGACTTGAAATTGTTTGTGTCACCATATTCACTACCGTGCTTTAAAAATCTTTCTTGTACTTGAACAAACTATAGTGAAATTAAATTGTAAATATGGCGATGCAGCTGCATTGTAGACACGTTTACGACACACGTTGGCATTGTGTTAAACTATTATATGAGATGAGGATTGTTGTGCAGTGGAACCTGTAAGTGGCGGAATCTTCATATTAAAATTTACCTTTTGGGTTAATTTACGAGTTAACGCGGGGAATTTGAGACGGTTCGCTTGCGATTCCGCCATCGACAGGTTATACATTGCGTAAGAATCTTCGGAACGGTGTAATGTTCGGTGAAATATGTGGTTTGATCCATTTAGAAGGGCGGCTAATATTCGAGAGCGAAGGAGAATGTACAACCTGAACGAGGCTTTCGACAGGCTGCGCAAGAAAGTTCCAACGTTCGCGTACGAGAAGAGGTTGTCGCGTATTGAGACCTTGCGCTTGGCCATTACGTACATCGCTTTCATGACAGAAGTGATGCAGGGAAAGTATGGAAGGTCGGAGGAAGCCATTGTGTTTGGCGACCCAACCGATAGACCTCCGGCTGCCATTTGGGGAACGCAGACTTCGCTAGGACCCAGCTTGCAAGGATAATCGACGGGCCCTTTTCCTGCCCTAGCTGGAAACGCGAGAACTTTGTCTTCCAATAGTCCTACTGCAGGAAAGTGTACGTAGACTTAAACCTTTTCCTTTGTTAAAAAGATCAACTAGGCCTAAGATTTACTAGGGGGAAAAGTAGGCCTACTTTCGGATATGTTGTCGGTAATGTCGAGGCGATAACGAATATAAGCCTTTAGCTAAACTTGTATCTATACAACCTAAGTAATTAAGGGGCCATTTAGCTACTTTGTCTAGTGGTTGTTGTACGTAACAAAATGGCTGTCAATATTATAATTGGTTGTGTTGTTAATATTGGAGTTAACGCGACAACGCATATATATACGTTTATTGCCGTGTTTTTTGTACGTATTATATTTTGAAAGTTGTTTCTGTCTATATAAAGGGACCTAACCTGAACTGAATATTAAAATACACAATTGTGCAATATAACAAATATATAGGCCTATTTTACATATACACGCGGTAGTATTTCGCGGACAGCAAATTAATTTTTTAATAATTCTCTATTTATTTTAAGCTCTGATTTATATTATACTTATATTAATTCACTATTCTGAGAGTTATTTTATGCTATAGTTGGTCTATTTAATATAGAAACAATATAAAAAGAAGTTATAGGCTTATTAAAAGGACTTTTAGAAAAATAGGCTTAATGCTTTGTGTTGCCGCATAGGGTTTTAAGCCTAAACTAAGCCTAATTTCCTGAAAATTTAACTATTATGCCTTACCGTAATACATTTCAACTGGAATATTTATAAGAGTATAAAGTGTTGATGGTGTTTTATTGATTCAAGTCATTTGTGGAAGATAAAAACATAGTTTTGATATTTTATTATAAATCTTGAAATTCTGAAATATAAGCCTAATGGCGTTTTTATTGTTATATGTAGCAGAAAGGCTTAATGTGTTATGTTATAATAGATGAGAATAAGGGTTTAAAAGGGTTAATATGCATTAATTTAAGGAAACTTCTAAAAAAGTACTAAATTCCTATTTGGGCATGGACATGGGCCTGTAGGGCTTTGCGGTCGAAAGTTTCCGGTTGGAAAAGTTGCCGAAAACACATTCTCAATTCTGATGTGGCCCTTGCAACATCTCGACTCTTAAAAATTAAGAAGTATTTGTAATTAATGTTATAATATATTTTTTAAATAATTGTAAAATAGCCGCGAATACCTTTTTAACGGTGATTTCTTTCTCGTGAACAATCTTCTCAACTTTTTGGTCCTTCTGTTGTATCTTCTTCGATGCAACAATCAACTTCCTTTGGTTCTCGTTCTCAATGCTGTAATGTAAGAATAAGTAAATCTGCAGATATCCTGCAGGAATTGGTAAGCAGTTGTCGAGAAGCGAAAAGACGCGAACCGTTTCCAGAGGCGGCTGTGAGTGAATTCTCGTTTGAGACGGTGAACCCTTGTGGTTTCGCTTCTTTGGGCTTTTTCCTTTGAGGCCCTTTGCTCTGCTTCTTGTAGGCAACGGTCACTTTGCAGTGTTAGGTCCTTGGCCCAAGCTTGGTACTCGGCGGACAACCTCGCAAGGGCTTCTCTGACTCGGTCCGCGCGTTCCTCGCGGCTCCACCTGGGAATTATTTCAGTTTAAAGTTGTGCTTGAGTTAGGGCCTTGGACCATTAGGAATATTAGTTTACCGTAAATGATTGATTAGAGCCCGGGTTAAAATGGGCAGGTATTTATGTTACGGTCTATGTATCTAAGTGTGCAGTTTATCGGCTGGAGCACAGTAAAACGCCCAT
>JAQIWR010002400.1:0-11233 GCA_034695945.1 Glomeris hexasticha | reverse complement strand
ATCGGTCAGCTGACTTTTTGGGGGCGGGGAGGGGTGCGTGCTGGAGTCAGCATTTGGTCATATGGGGGAGAGGGGTGTTCAAAAAGTGCCATTTTCCGGTCAGCTGATTTGTGAACGTCCCCTTACAGCCTTGCTATTTTTCAGGACACAATATACTGTCAATATACGCTCAACCAAGGCTCAACCCTCGGCTCAACTAAGCCTCAGTGGCCAAGGTACAGCGTTCAGGTTCAGGTTCAGAGCGGTTAAAACTCCCACAAAAAAATCGAATGTATTACGCGCGCCATTTTCATTTATCAGTGCCTTGAACAATAACAATGGCACAACCACGACAACAATAAATATATGTAGAACGGAATCAAATAAATTTCCACTTACGTTCCAGACAACGTGGAATATGTATTTGGGAAGTTCTTCCTTGCAAATTTCCCGGAAGTGGCACCGTCATCCCAAATGTCGCAACACAAGACTGAATCATAATATTCGATCTACAAGTCTAATCATGCATCGTTTATAAAACGACACCAAGTAGCCACGCCCATATCATGTGACACTCGCTTCGATGTCAATGGTCGGGATTTAAAAAATAATAGTGCAATTGAAAGGTAGGCTCCAATCATGCGAATCGAAAAACGATTAAACTGCATAATGAAGTCTGAGAAAAACTAACAAAAAATAACAAAGGATGCAGATAATTGCAGCAGCGCTGTGGATTTAATTAAATGTACATTTCAATTATATTTGTATTTAAATTAAAACAACTGCGACACTGGTCAAATTTATTTTAAACACACCTCTTGCATATCCAGGCAAGGTGATCCAGGCATATCTCTTCGGCGAATTTACATAACATTATTCATTACACGAGCAACATAATTCAACGTTCTACATACTAGGCTTATTTAAAAAATAGGGGCCTTCGTTTACAAAAAATTAATGAATAAGAGAAACAAAAGTGCTTCGAAAATCATGATAGCTAGTTATGCGACAAATTTCTGACAGATAGATGTATCTGCATGGAACAATTAATATACATATTAGTTTCTCTTATTTATGCAATTTGTATAATCGAACGGCCCTTATTTTTGAAATGCGCCTCGTATATCGCACAAATTAAGAAAATCCGAGCAAATCTGCACATACAAAACAAAAACACGTACAGGAAAATTACGATATCATGTTCACTGTATGGCACTTGTGTGAGCAACAGAATGCATGATTATTGAGAAAAAAAAACAAGACAATTTAAATTCATGTGGAATGTGAACATCATAGCCAGAACACATTTTTCGGCCACACGTACATGTCATGCTAATTACTAAATCCTACACAAAATTTCAATCCCAGATAAATATTCTTAATAATTTAGAAATACACCAAGGTATACGTGCTAAACTAGCAAAACAATTTATACAATGTGGGTGTGTTCGGTACACCAATCCTGAATCAGACCCGCAATCAATCAGATATTTGATTTTGGCAATGCTGTTATGGGTCAGGGTGTGTCCAAAACTTCGGATGTTGCTTTCTAGAAATCTCGCTCCTTGGGTTATTAGTGTGCAGAAAGCAACATAATTTACCAAACACACCCAATACAACTACATTTATGTGGTCATCTAGCAAAGAGTATCAAAACATATTGCAAACAAAAATTGGCATTAAATGAATTTAAAGTAATGCCGATTTTTATGTAATAATTATACAATACAAATTCAAAATGCAATAAACCTTCATTTATTAATTCTTACCCAGTAAACAGCACTGCTAAGATCATCCCAAATTAATTTGCAGGGAGCCAAGTAACTCGATGGTGCAGTTACAACAATGAATCTAGAAAATTTTACCGCAAAGCTATATACATTTTTAGTATTAGTAAAACACAAGACTTCGTTCAACTAGCAATAGTTTTAAAAATGCACAAATTCAATGCTCAATACCCAACTGCATACAGAGAACGTCATCCTATTCATTTACGTACGGTACCTTACACAGTATATATGCACCAAATGGAAAACTTCAGTGCACAATTGCAGCAAATTATGCATATATTAGACAGGCATTGAGGATCTTAATTGCAATTTTCATTTAGTTGCACTGTCTGATATGCCAATGATTCGGAACTATTATTCTACATAACGTTTACGCACATTCACTTGAGGCTTTTGGGCAATGTCCTGCACTACTTTATTTGGTGCATTATTACGTGTAAAAGGGGTTGTCTGTTTCAAATTCAATTCAGCCAATTGCAACCACCTAAAATCGGCCAACAAATTATCAGTGATCGTGTCAAATGCTGACATTTACGATGCCGCTAAGCTTTGTATGTACAGAGCAAGACTATTTCTAAACGTTTTAATCTGCCAAATGGCAGCCAAGATGGAACAATGCTCACTAGGCTATATTAATTATTTGCCTCTAATTCGTTAATCTATAAACAAGGCAGTTCGTGTAAACATTCTACAGTTGGCATCATCAAAAACCCAAATTATGTCTTCACACATTTACGTACCAACTTCCCCCAGGTTGTTGGCTCAAAACTTTACAAGGTAGCGATGATCTGGCAATCACCTCATCGATTCGTCATATTGCACAAATTCACTGCTAAAATTGTGCATTATTAATAACACAACAGCTAAAAATTGTATGGCAAGCACGTTTTTGACATCGAGTTAAACTGGAAATTTACAGCGAGTTGTTGCGCATGGTACGTCGTGAATTTATACAACTGTGCTATATCACAATTAATGTGCAAGGAGCAAGATGCTGGATTCTCTTGCAAATGGAAATAAAGGCAACTAATATCCTCCTTACATCTCAGTGGCCAAATTTCCCCAAGTCGGCCAAGGAACGCGAAGCACGCGCGTGCGCATGCAGCGTGCTTCGCGGCAATTTCAAGTCTTAGTTACCGGCTGAAGAGGTTCAATAGCTGTTTTCATGACCGGTGAGCACGTACAAGTTGGACCCAATGTCGGTGGCAGTCCTCTCCATCGGTTGGCTTGCCAAAACTATCACCCTGTAACAGGTCATCGGTCAGTTCGTTTCTACGTAACCAGCTTAATTACAAAATAAACTTCAAAACACAAACCTATCTGATCCCAGGAGGTTAAATATTCTCGATCTGTCACATATTTCTTGCGTGACTTCGTTGGCTTTGAAACTACGTCCCTGCATACCGTGTTTATGAAATGCCAACACACTATCGGCAAGGCAAACTGCAAATTATATAAGAATAAATTAAGAAATTGATCACAGTGATTGCACCTTCAGCAACTTTCTTTACCGATCGACTCGACTTTAAAATCAAAATGCAACTCGGCAGCTTGCTTTTTGTTCGTCTTCAACTTTCCCTGGAGATTAACGACTTTCACTAAATCTAAACCAAAAATTTCTCATTAACCCACAATTATTCCTCAATTCATTGAAAGGTCAGCTGTACTCACTGTCATAGCACACCAAGATGGTATCCTTTTCCAGCTGAGTAACATTGATTATGTTCAAGATCTCGCCGGATGGAACCATCGTAGCTTTGTAATCAAAACCATTCCAAAAATTAAAAAGTTTCCAAACATAAACCAAAGCAATTCCGATTCGTACCTGTCCCTCCCTTTTCATCTTCGTTGAACCAACTAGCAGAAGAATCGAGGTTTACCATTTCTAGTTTCAGACGACTTTTGTCGTAACCCTTTCGCACGCCGACGCAAACCATCGGATACTCCAGGTCAGGAGTGATGATCATTTCGAAAACTTTCAATGAGGTCGGAAGATTGCATTCAAAATTCTGGAAACGAATTTTTCATCAGTTTCATCAATAACATAGCATGCCACTACACTCGATTACCTTGAGCAACATGAACTTGTTCAACGGATCGTACCACTGCATTAGGAATACGCTGTTGGGCATGGCACCGCACAGATACTTATATCCATTGTACGGACTCCTGCCAACGCAACATCGCATGCATCCTTTTGTATCGGGAACTTTCGTTGTCAGGGAATATTTTCTGGGAACAAATCTTTCTGGGATCCTGTTGACAGGCAGAGAGAACTTTGTAACCTGCCTCGTATGCATGGCTAGAAGATCGTGTCGGTACAGATGGGGCACTTTCCCTGTTCAAACGTTTCATTGCAATAACTTATTCAATGTCCAAAGTTGATATCACACAAAACACGCTTTCCCTACCTGATAACGTCATCAGAACGCTTTTTATTACAAACATCCACACAGTCCTCCTGGGATACAGCTAACATTCGAGGCAATAACGTTTTTACTTTCAAGAAATCAAATAGCGCATTTGCGTATCAACCGGGAAACAAATCTAATTACCTGGTCCATTGCCGTTTCATGGAGTTGGTTCAAATTAAGAGTGTAAAGTCCTTCTTCGGCTCCGATCAGTATGTGTTGATCTAGAATAAAAAATAATAAATTTCCTAAAAAAACCATTAATCACAATTGGATAAAAACCTCTCGTTGCAGGATTAATCCAACACGCAGTGCAGTTTATCCTCAATGGACATCCGTTAAAAACTTTTGAGAAACATGCCCCCATCTGCAATTGTTGTCAAAAGTCAGCTACAGGTACCAAATACTTTCTATTCAGTATTATGAGAATGTTACTCACGTGGACTTTTGGAGTTGGTGGAAGACCATTGCTGACCGGTCGCTGTAAATTAAATGATACAAATTAGTAATCATCATTCGAGCCTTTGTTAGTGACAAATTAACTTGGCCGTACCGGTGGCGTATTTGGCCTTCTGTCCCTCCGCCTTGGCGGTGCCATTGGTACATCAGCGACTGTGTTTTCATCTTCAGGTATCGTGTCAACGTAACTTCCATTCGGGATGTCGCTTCCATTTTGATCATTCCTCTGCAATACACAGTGAACAATACTGTATGATAATCGCATGGCATACAATTGCTAGAGAAGAGAATCCAGTACCTTTAGTGTGGCAGTCCCATCGGTATCTCCAAGAGAACTAATATTCCCTTCAGTATCCTCAACCTGCATCTGAGGCAGCATTTTGAATGTTAAAGTTTTATTTGGATCCAATTCATCGGCGATATCATCAGAGCACTCCGAATCGTTTCTTGTCCCATTCGTTGCTCCCATCTGATTTATGCAATTTTGGTTCTCATTATCCATATTATCATATCCAACTGGCAGTGTTGACCTAGTGGAAAAATAACCAGTTGAATTCCCACATTTAAAACTACTGAAAAAATATTACACTCGCTTACTGCTGCGAGTATCTCAAATCTTCATCTACTTCCGTAAGTTTATTTCGATGGCCCCTGTTTGGAATTAACATATATCGGTTAAACGGTTCAAACTATTTTTTTTCAACTGCAAATCGTATCTAACCTAGAGAGAAGTTCCTCATCAATGTACTGTAACAAACTCCTGCAACAAAACAAGCAGCGGTTAACACATGTAAAAGCAAAATATTAAAATCCGGAGAGGATATTCCAACACAAGTTCCATTTGAGGCCTTAAAAACCTACTTGATTAAAATACCACACAACTCAAAACAAATGTGATCAAATGATATGTGACCTCTGAACGTACGACACAACATGCAAATACACTAGAAGCCAATTACAGGTAATGATACAGGAATGAACTAACACACTGAAAGCCCTAGAAGTGACTACCTTAATGTCATGTTAAATAAGACAGTTCCACTGGCAGGTGGAACGGAATTTCTTCGTGGAGTTTTTGGTCTCTCAACAGGAAGGTGCGACCTACATTTTTAGTGAAAAATACGTATTGCATTGATGCTCAACACTCTTTTGAAATTATAATATAGAAAAAAGGATAGACAAAATAATAACGACAGTCAAACATTTATTAATCTGGCCAAATATTGGACTGCTCTTATTATTTTGCCTTACCCTGTAAAAATCATTTCAATTATGTAGAGCCAAGATTAATAGTTTAGCAAGTTATATAAAAAACTGTTTAAAAACCCAACTGTAAAAAAAATTCATTGCCACATTGTTAGGGATTATTCCAAGCATCCGCAAACTTTCTTACGGTAGCAGCGCAAAAATTAAAATAACATTGTCAAGCTATGTAATTAGTCGAAGCCGATTTACTCTGCAGCCTCAAATGGAACTAAATATTTCAGTTTGCAATGTTAGTTAGTAGATAGAGCATGCAATGTAAGGCAAGGGAAAATCATAAGTGACCACTGTGAGTAACAAACATCAAAGTAGTACATAGCAGAAAGATTGGTTAGTCTCATCGTACCTTCGCTCGAACAGAAATAGCAGAATGTTCAAGATCAGCACATGCATGTATTAGAAAGATGAATAAATGTTCCAATTGACATGGTGGATACGAGACCGAATCAAACAACTCACTTCCTGTGATCATTTTCTTTGTCACTTTCCATCCATGCTTTAGCCAGATCATAATTATCCAAATCATTCGCTTCCTACAAATACCAAAACTTTATAAAATTCCACCATCTGTCATCCAATTCTTTTTAATTTTCGCCAAACCTCCGATATTCCCCAGGCTTGTGAAATGTCATATTTCATTGCACCCTAAATGAACGCGGCAATTAATGCAAAATACTAACTTCTACTATTCGAGAAAAACACGCTCACCGGAACTTGATCAGTTGAAAGTTCAGTTACCAAAGGTGGTTCGAAGTTAACACTTTCCACTGCAAAAAAGTCACAACAGACATCAAACACAGATCCTCTTGTAATGTTACTTTGAACTGAGCTGAAACACTCACTGTTCAACTCTGATCTTGTTCGCTGTTTGGACCTCATGGATTTTTTCGATGCAATGCGCTGCGGGACATTATGTAACGCCTGTGCAAGTTATGCGAAAATAAATTAATCCCACCAAAGTTCAACTTGATTATCTTCCACACAACACAAGTTTGCTAACCACGTCATCCTCTGGTTCTTGTTCAGCGAACGAATGGCACGGATTACTGACTTTGTCCAGCAGCTCTTTCGCTAATCTCCTTGTCAGGTCGCCAAGCATAAAAGGATGCTAAAACATGACACATCATGTAAGTTACATTCAGCAATGTCAACTCTATCATAGGTTGTAGTGCAATATTAAATAACCATAACCTGCAATAGTTTATCTGATGTGGGCCTTTTCTTTGGATTTTTTGTGAGTGCCAATTTGACGAAGCTGTGGAAGTTGGGAGACCTGTGCAGATATAAAGCAACGTTTTATCAATAATATTGCTTGAAATCTCAAGTTGCAATCCTTTGACAAAGTATGCTACCACAAAGCTTTGTCCTTCAATGTCGGTGGTTTAAATCCACTTTTGGACATCAAAAATAGAGCTCTCATTGGATGAAGGTCAAACATGGGTGGCTGAAGTTCGGCCAATTCAATCGCAGTAATTCCCACGGCCCAAACATCACATTGCTGATTATAACCACCTGCATAACAATTAGTATTCTTTATTATGCACCTCATAAGACTCTAGGTTCATAATTAAAATCACCTTTGCGCTCCACAGCCGCTACCTCCGGAGCCATCCTACAAACATCACACGATTGCGTCAAAAACAATTCACACATAGTTTTAATAACCACACATTACCAATATGGTGTTCCAATGAAAGACTTTCTTTTGCTGATAGTCGCAGTGATTTTCGCAGACACTCCAAAATCGGCTACAAGGTTTTTAAGAAATAAATGCTAAACAGGTTAGAATAGTTAATCAATAATTTTCAAAGTTATAATGGCTTTCAAATACATGCCTAGTTTCACGTCTCCGTCTTCCGTCAACAAAATATTTGCCCCCTACAGACAGTAATAATTCATGAATGCAATATTTTCAAGAACATTAACTTTCTTGCATTTACCTTTATATCTCTGTGCATTTTCCCCATATAATGTAAATAACATAATCCCTTTAGAGTCTCCCTGCACACATAAGCAATCTGCTGTTCCGATAACGGTCCAGTGACTGAAATAGTAGTTACATTCAATAATCCATGGACACAAATGATAATAATATGCAAGTGTAATCTTAACAATTTAACTCACTATGATAAATATCTTGCAATGAACCTCCTCCACAATATTCCATGCATATCCAAAGTTTGTCCTTCCTATAAATAAAAAAAAACAACTGAATTTATTAGTATGAACACTTCTTCTAATCAGATCCAGTTGTTGGACAAACAAACCTCAGGTAGCTTCCAAAATAGGCGACAATATTTGGATTGCGGCAATCTTTCATCATAAGAATCTCTTGCTCGATGATGATGAAGTCGTCTCCTGTGCAATAATCACATAGCATTAAATATTACAGAAATATATATTTACCATGTAAAAAATCTAAAAATTACCTGGTTCCAATTTGACGATTTTGACAGCAGCCAGCTGTCCTGTGGACAGTCGTCTCGCCTTGGACAAAAAAGTCAATATTATAAATTCAGCGACAGTATAGTATGCAGTACCCAGTTATTGTATTATTGTACTAAATATGTCATTTTTAAAAAGGACAATAATGTACACTGTCTGCAGAAAAATTGTCCAGATTCTTATCACAGTAAGTATTTCGATGATGACTGGATAATTATACAATTACTAAGTAGTTTCCTGCAGATGTGCTGTCATTCTGGAAAGACAAAGGTACTTGACACTGATCGTCATAAATAAACATGGCTGCCACAAGTTTTCACTTTTCAAAGTTCAATTTGTATAAACAAACATTGGACAAGTTCAAAATCAATGACCTTACCGATTTTTAATTCAAATAAATGTGGTTGTATATGAACGAAGCATACAATAGTGAAAAGTTTATCCAAGGTTTAGTTTATCTATCCCTTTGTTGTCGTTATTAGTTATATTAATGGTTATAGCACCTGCATGCACTTTTGCCTCAATTATAACATTATTTTCAGCAGAAATGAAGGAGTAGGCCTAACGTAAATAAAATCCATAAATATGAAAATACGGGTATTTCAAACTTGATACCCCTAAAGAGTTGACAATTTTAAAATCATTTTTTAATCTCGGTTTCTGCAAATGTTTTATTTTGATCACAATGTTACTTAAATAATGTTACTTAAATGTTACTTAAATAAATGCAACAGAAATTTATGATCTCGATTATTCTTTCATGCATGACGTGCATGTTGACGATGCACCTGTCGAGTTCAAATTTAAAATGTCTTTGAAGATAAACATCAATATCCACGATGTGGCCGTTTTTCTCTCCACAAATTTGGTTACAATCAACGTGTGACGTAGGTCACGTGACCGCACGCGACGACGAAATTGAGCGATTCGTTTGTCGCAAATTATCGCTTCAATAATAAAGGCAAAACGGCGAGAAGCCAAACTGGGTCATTGGCGTATGCACGTGAAAACATGCATAAAATACTCACTTTGTAGACATCGCCGTAAGTTCCCGATCCGACCCGTTGCAGCAATTCGAACTCTTCGGTCGGATTGCGACGAGAAATGTCCCCTGAAGCTTGCGCCATGACATGACGAATTACAAACTATCAGAACATCTAATTAGTCGCCTCCACAAACAATCGCACTAGAAATCATCCAGTCCACAAATGTGCTGCGTACATTCCCATAGCGACAAGACGTCGAGACGTACGACTACTACTATCAACTTCATCAACTCTGTATTCAAAATGGCAGTTACCACCCTACTCCTCAAAAACACTCATCACACGCGTGACGCTTCGGCCACAGGCTGTTTTGCAACCGTTTTGCCTTGGGCACCGTGGGCGAATGAAGACACTCGTTGCCACCAGGGGGCCAAGTTTAATAACACCCAGATTCTGAAAATTCCGAGTTACGTAATTCTTTTAGCCTACGTGTGCTACAACAAAGGATTACAAAGATTTTCTAAAGATATCCTCAGGAAATAATAGCTATAGTTCGTCCCAATCCAACGTTGCATTAAATCACCCACTTAAGCTGTGTTGCCCCCTCCCTGTGGGTGAAATCGGACTCGCCGTATTACGCGCACCGACCTGTCGACTTTCACCCACAGGGAGGGGGCAACACAGTTTAAGTGGGTGATTTAATGCAACGTTGGACTGAGACGCAGTATAATGGTATCTTTTTATAAAATATTAATCGACATGTCATCAAAACACCCATTTCACGTGATTTTAATTTTGCGGATAACTATACGGGCGCGAATAAAGCGAAAATGACGCCACCACAAATTAATAGGCTTTTATACAGACTGTAACATAAATATAAACTCGGTGTGTTTTTCCTTGTCATTCAATATAATGACGTTTATTAAACACACTAAATAATAAATGGGATACATAACAGCACATCAAATGCTTCAATCATACATTATTTATGTAGTACTATGTCTGTCATGCTTTCTTGATAACAACCAAATTAACGCTGTAAATGAGATTTAAACTTAACATATATTGCATAGATTTCAATGAAACTCAGTACTTTGTTGTGGCACCTTTGCTCTCAATGACATTAGCAATCCTGCTAGGCATTGAATCCACCAATTTTTGTAGCTCACAGTTTTGAAGGTTGTCCCAGGCATTTAAAATTGCTGCACGTAGCTCATCACAAGAGTTGTACTGCTTTTTGTGTCCACATGCGAGATAAGGAGCCCCCACACGTTCTCCATTGGATTAAGGTCTGGACTAAGGGCTGGCCAGTCAATAACATCAATCTTCTATTGTCTAAACCATCCCATATTTGACTTAGACTTGTGGACTGAAGCATTATCTTGCTGGTACTTTAATTCTGTGCCTGCGATATGAGGTCCAAATAGAATCAAATGATCAAATAACATTTCTTGACACTTGTCAGAGTTCATTCTACCATCCACAATTACGATATCGCACTTTCCATGGTAGGGAAAAGCACCCCAAACCATTATAGAGCCACCTCCTTGTTGTCTGCTGTATCTTGTTCTTTGTTCTTTCCGCAGATCATTCCAGTAGCAAGCTTGTCCATCAGGACAATCTAAATTGAACTTTTTCTCATCAGGAAACACTATGTTTCGCCACTCATTTGTCCAAGACATAACACTTTTGGCCCATGTTCGCCTAGCTGCGCGGTGCAAGTCAGAATTAGCTTTGGTTTTGCCTCAATTTTCACGTACTTTGCATGCATGTTTCTTTTTAAACTTTTCCAAATAGTTTTATGGGATGGCCTTGCATGCAGTGTAGCAGCAATATCTCTTGTAGACATGTCGTGCTTTGTTGCTAATGTGAAAATGCGGCGATGGTCTCTCGGAGT
>JAQIWR010002399.1:0-11234 GCA_034695945.1 Glomeris hexasticha | reverse complement strand
AATGGCGCATACAGCATATGCAGTTGCACATGTTCTACAGCAAGTGTGATGAGGCGTTTTTGATGACGAAATGTTTCAACCTTGAGTTGCAAAAAATCGTTGGGTCCAATGTATTACCCACCAATGATTTCCTGCTCAACTTTATCAACGACTTTCACGTTCATGATTATTTCAGCAGCGACCTCTTAATTATATAAACGCTTTATACAGCTCCAGTGGTATACATATATATGTGAATATCAAGGTGTAGGTAGGTATATCACAGCCGTTACACCAATCAATAGGTGTTCAACTCGTTTTTCAGATAAGAACATTTTACCTGAAGGACGCTGAATCCAACGCTGGCATTTTCAGGAACAACCCCTGAGTAGAGCACTGGATCAAAAGCTGGTCCGTTGTCATTTTCATCCATCACATGCACCACCAGCTTAAACCGAGTCTCCAGCGGAGGATCACCTCTATCCTTGGCAACCACATTCAGGTTGTACGTTGGTGTTGTCTCTCTGTCCAGACGCCCGGATACCCTGAGCAAACCATCGACAGGGTCCAGAGCGAAGGTACGCGTGGTTAGCGGTCGACCATCAGAATCTTCCACCGAAGTCAGACTGTATTCCACGTAACTGTTTCCACCTTCATCTTTGTCCACTGCTTTCACAGCCAGAACAACGGTTCCTGGAGGAGCACTTTCAGAGACTGATGCTGAGGAAGGTGTGACAAACTCTGGAGAATGGTCATTCACGTCCCTGATAAGCACGCTGACAAGAGCAGTGCTGGAGAGTCGCTTTTGAGGGGGAAGGCTTCGGTCAATGGCCATGAGAACGAGCGAGTAGGAAGCCCTTTGCTCACGGTCCAAGCCTTTGACAGTGTAGATGGTGCCATTGGGACTGACTGCGAAGACGCCATCTTCGTCACCGCCCACTATGCCGTACTCGATGTTGCCGTTCGCACCTGAAATATACAATTTGCTCGATGAGCGCTGACCCCGGCATAGACTGTAATTTCTGCGAGGGCGATTTCTTATCGCCAAAGAACAGTGTTGGAAGCGTGTGGGCGCCCCGCTTAGGCCTAACGTGGCGCCGAGCGACCAACATGTCTTTGATACATGCACAGATAAAATGCGGCCTTTGTGTAGATATTGTAAAAGCCCTCCCTGCTTACTGTCTTTTCTTATACATGGTCATACCATGACAAAATTATTTCAATTGCAAGTTATAATTTGCATGTCAATCGGATATTACATGGGAAATGGACCATTGCACAATGTGCTTAATTTCTAAAATAATGTAGGGTTTAGTAGTTAACATGGGGCCCGGATTGGAACCATGACTTTTGTTTGAAGGTGAACTGACACGGTTTCGTAAGGTACCCTGAAACTTAAACTACTTGCAGAAAAGTCATGAAGAAAGCAAGTGGTAAAAATGTCTGTAAAAATTAGTAAAAAAAGTTATTAGATGTCAAAGTTTGACCGTAGGTTTAATAATCGAGACTCTTATAATTGATGCTCCCCTGGCTTTCTGGATAGGGAAGCATCAATTATAAGGGTCTAGATAAAAATACGGCCAAACTTTGACATCTAATAACTTTTTTTACTAATTTTCACCGACATTTTGTTGCACCATGCACTTGCTTTCTTTGTGACATATCTTCAGGTAGCTAAAGATTCAGGGTACCTTACAAAACCGTGTCAGTTCACCTTTAATATTTAAAGGGTTTAAATTTATAGGGGTTCAACTTAGCCAGGTTCTACTATACTGTAGCAGAGAGAGACCAACTTACCGGAATCTTGATCGGTTGCTGCAATAACTATGACACTGGTACCAATTGTGACATTTTCGTAAATCTCATCACTGTAACTGAGGGGGTCAAACACTGGTGCATTGTCGTTGAGATCCAACACATTAAAGTAGACAGTAGCTGTTGAAGACAATCTCGGGTGTCCACTATCTTGGGCAACAACCACGAACACATAATGCTGTGCCTGGAACAAAACAAAAGGCAGTGCATGGCATTATTAATCGGGCAACTTCGGTTCCGACTCTATTCACTTTCAACCCTAAAGTTACAGACGTCATAAACTCCGCCTGCTTTGGCACTAACAAATCCTAACATCATAATCACAAACATTAATGACAACACGAATTTTCTTTTCTTCAAGATGCCAACTCCTCCTTATTGAGTGGACCTGCAAATCTTAGCCCTACTTCAGAGTCTATTAAAAGGTACACACATTTAAAAAAAAAGTAATGCAACATGCATGCACGTATTCTTCCCCTAAGTTATCAGTGTTTATATGCAGAAATATAGTGGGGATAATAAGCAGAAAGCGTGCTATGGCAACACTAACACCTCGTATATGCAGGAAGAGGCGACAGCGGGAAAAAGTTATATGGCAGGGTTGGGTGTTGTTATACTACATTTGGATGCTGCATTATACATTCTAATAAAAAGAAAGGTGTATAGGAGCTTTGCGTGCTTTGGCACGACCTCCTGTAGCACTTTGGCTTCTAACAACGGCACTGAAGGCGTTGATGCCGACACATTAAGCACTGGCGACTGTTAGCCCGCCAGCAACTTTGCAAATTTGCCTCCAACTTCACTGCATGCATGCATGGACAGTGTACACCTACAAAAAGCACACACACGCCACCATCATGTACTCCGTGAAGTCATCTATGTCACGTCTTTCATGCACAAGTCTAGCCACCAACACCCACGTAAATGAATCCTTTATGTTTAGAAGCTATATGTGCACAATAAACCTGTAAATAAAACGTTTTGCTGCAAAACATGTTTTTAAGGTCACTTATATACGGCAAACAATAAAAATGTTGATTGCACGTTTCATTACAAAGTTATGAACTGAATATGAAGACGTGGTGTCACGAAATATTTAGTGCTCAAAATGAATGCCCATGGCCTGAAAAATCAACCTCTTTTGTATTTGAAAACATTTAAAATATGGTTTGGGAAGCTAGTTACAGCAAGACTTTAGGTTTGGTCACATTGAATATGAGTTTATATGTATTGAGGCAATGGAACTTGGAACTAATACTATTTTAGTTGCAACTCCAGTGCAATTTTTAAAAACGGGTAATGCAGAGCTGTGGAGAATTACATGGATAAAATGTGCTCTTAATATTTTTAACTATTTCAAAATCTATCATTTTCAATGACATTAATTTCCATTACCTATTTTCAGGGTTCCAAAAGTTATTATCACTTATGTCATATGTGTTAAAGGGCACATAAGAGTTGACTTTCATTTGAATACTTTCCCACAGATAACAACATCACGAATGAAAGAGTTTCCGGTAAAATTAGAACTGATATGTCTATTAAATTATTTCTCTCAAGTACAGCTTCAATGGAGTGAAGAAAAAAGTTGAGGGGCCCCCGGACTTGGCCGTGCTTACAGAGGTGGTTTGGGACGACTCTCAAAAGCTAGCGCCGGCATTAATCCTGCAAGAATTTTGATGAGAATGCCATCGTAAAAGATAAAAGGCTTGTTCTACTGGGTTGCAAAGCAGAAAAAGAAGGCGGTTTTTAGAAACCGGCTCACCCTCAGATCCCTTAAAGCGCAAAAGTTCCCTCCTGCAGAGGAATGAAAGCCATAACTCTCTTTTCTCTTTCTCTGCGGACGAGTCCAAATCGCACACCTGGGTGAAGACGTAACATTCTCAACGCTGAATGTACAAAGTCGTAAAAATTTCATTTATATGTCTGCAAATTTCTGCCAATTATTTTTATGTGCTCAATTTTTTTCCTTGTTTCGCAGTTTCAGTATGATGATGACAAAACGAGAAGAGGAATTTATGCATGAAACGCGCGCAAGGAACTTCGGGAAGAGGGCTGAGGTGCTACCCTTCATGGCGCTCCAGCCAACACTTGGATAATGAAGGAAAAATAATTCAACTTTCAAGCAACCGTCTTATCAGCGTTGATTGTTTGTTGTCCGAGGACGATGAGGTGTCGGTAGCGATAAGAAAACAGTATTTGTCATGGAAGGAACGACTGGAACATGGGGCAGTATAAGGGAGGGAAAATGGGGAGAGCAAAAAAACCTGTTGCTGTGCACAGTGAATTTCAGAGTGCAGTATATTGTAGTATATACAGACGTTGGACGAATGCATTATGCGCTAGGTGATGAAATTTATTGAAGTTTTCCAAAACTTGCCAAGCAAGCTCTGGTATAAAAATGCAAAAAGAAGCCGCTCCACTCCTCTGAACTCTATTTCCATCCTGTCACGCTGTAAAACACTCCACCAATCATCCAGCAGCTAATCGTTCCTCGATTACATTTATAAAAAAAATGGCGATGTACACCAATGAAACTTTGGCTCTCCCCTCATAAATTTTCGGTAGCTTTCACACACCGAATCATAGGATGACTTATTTTAGTGAGAAAAAACCAATGACCAGCTTGCAATGAAACACCTTTCCCATATACTAACTATACTACCTACATCCTATTCAATGTTGTTCACTGTATAGACCATGCCGTAAAGTACATCTTATGTCTTTCCACAACAGCTTATACTTTGCTGCACAAACTGGTTATGTTTATACACTGTTTAAATTATCCTGTACCTGTGCCTGAACGAAACTCGTGGACACAAGTGCAACTACTTATGCATAGTAATTGTATTCTATGCCAGAAATTAGGGAATTATGCAGTGAAGAGATATGATTGTGGAGTAAGGCTGACTCACAAGAGTGCTGCACATCAACAATTTGCCCAATAGTGAAGGGAAGGTGGAGATTAAATAATGCATGGAAAAATGTGTATGCAGTATGCCGAGATCTTTAAATTAAAATGGGGTTAATATTCACAGCAAAACCGGATTCAGTATTATGAATCTTAGGTTTTGGTCAGGTTTTAATTAAACCTCTTAAAAAAACAGAATTACTTTTCTGAAAAACGGACCATCACCGTTGACACACAATTTACGTATTCATAAGTAAAGTGATAGCGACAAAACAACAAGCACAGAGAAAAATTACAATTTGTGTTCCGAATAAAATGCTCGTTTGCTCTACACGAAAACAAGTTTGTGTCGAGTGCAAAAGTGCAAATTAAAATTGCAAAGGGCCGAAGGAGGCAAAATGGTGAAGGCAAGATAAAAGATAATTACAAAGCAGTCGTAAATTTCCAGCTTTTGTAATGAACAGGTGAGTAACAAGTGGATAGAACAGGAGGAAAGGGTGGGGAGAATGAAGAATGAATGTAGGTTACTGCTATACATTTTGTTTGAAAGGGCCTGCAGGTTGTCATATTAATATATAGAACCACCAACAAAACCAATCAATTGAAAGAGCGGCATCTTTTATAGTTGTTTTTGTTGCATCAGTCTATCAACGTTATAGAAAGGGATCATGTTATACTTCCTGAATATAAACTATGAAGTTGATTCATCCAGATCAAATCGTGCGGGAAATTTTCCACATTTTACACCCCCACACAACAAAAAAAAATAATTTGTTGTAAAAAAAAATAAGACAGAAAAATCACATGCAAAAGAGCAGGTGTAGGGCGTATTTCTGTAAAATAAGAGATCACATCGCTGTGTCATGATGGGGTTTTGCATCCATGGTCTGAGGATTTCGACCTTTTCGGCCCAAGTTGCGAACAAAATTGCCGAATCAGAGATTGCATTGTTTGAGGGGGGTTGTTTTTAATGGGCGATCGGCGAAATCAGTTCAAATGGGGGAAGAGCGCATGCGCACATGCACGTGGAACCAAACGCAAGCTTTGAAAAGTAAGCTGTAATATAAAAAGGATGCAAGCATAATAAAAGGATAAAGCGGAAAACGAAGTATGTGTGTGCACCACGAAGCTAGGAGACGAGAAGCTGGAGGTTATAAGGTGGTAAAATAGGTGGGAGAAGGAGGGACCATACGGACCCCCTTTCTTTTTGTTCGCATTCGTTGAAAGGAAAACCTGTAGTCATCATGCATGCAGAGAGAAAGAGAGAGAGAGAGAGAGAGAGCAGTAGAGAGGTGCGAACCAAGTTCAAACTTTTAATCGTTTTCAAGCTTAGCCGGGCTTTCTTTAGCTGATAAACAATAAGAAAAGGGTTTCCTGTAAACCTGCCTATCTTGGAAATACATTTAGGAACATTCTGTGCCCACCCCCTACAGCCTATTCTTCAAGCTCAGCCGATATATCTGGCTAGGGCTACATCTTTTCAATATTTTCCGAAGATCTATAGGGGTGCGAGAAGAATGAGTTCCTTGAGCTATCATTCAGAGCACGTGTAGGGTATAAGCACAAAAGGTCCTTGTTCGACAATCCGTCCTTTCGGCAGGTTCACCCAGGTTCCAGGTGAACATTGAAAACATTCAGCTAGGTTCAATAAGATTTAAGCAAGGATTTGAGGGTGAAATCCAATGAGGAATGAGTTATCACCGTGAGAAAAGCACGGAAATAATATGGAAACAATACATTGAATATTAGTGAATGAATACAGAAATAAATTGTGAAAAGTTTGCCAATTCCTGTGTTTATCCTTAAAAAAGTGCCTTCATATGTTAGTACAAGCTTCCAAAAACTGCGAGCACCATATAGTGTGAATCGTGGGTTTAGGTTGTCCAACCTGTCATCCTAAACTGTATTTCATATCACAGATGTCTGAAGACACGCCAATTGAAATTACTACATAGAAAGTTAGGTACCATGGCAAACTGAAATAGACAAGGCGTGGATAATATGAGGTAATAACAGAGGTTAGTGAAATGTTGAAGTTCTAAATAAGTGATAAAACATTTTTCGATGTACAAACGTATGCAATCAAATCATTGAAACTTTACAGGCAGCAACAGTTCCTTAAAAATTGTAAGTTTCCATACTGCTCAACATTTTATTTACTTTTACTACACGCCTAATACCTTTTCTTTGGCACTAATTGCGTTGTTACTGAGAAGACAACTAACAAAAAAAAGCCTCCATAAATAATAATGATTAGTGTGTCATCCATCCACCAAAGTGAATTTGCAACAATACCAACATGTGGCTGATGCCAAATGTGAATTGCTTGACATAAACAACTCAAAAAGGAAGTGTGATTTGTATCCATTTAGACTCCCACCTGGATATACAGTAACATACCGTTTAGAGAGGTGCATTTCGACAGGTGGTGCTGTGGACGAAACACAATAAAATGAACATTTAGCAATTCAATGCTACATAGTTTAAGCGAGCTCAAATGGAGCTTATTTCACTTCATAAAATTTCCCCTCTGTATAGTTTTATGCTGCCAGTACTACTACACGTATGCACCACCTGTTAGAGCTTGCATCGATCCTTGTTGATAATTAAACATTCCCGTTCGTCTAATATACAACTCCTAGCCATAAGTTTGGAAACCAGTCTATAACAAACCACACCATCATGCTTCAAGTGGGATATCTCGGTAATAAATCAACAGAAACCTTTGATAATTAGTACATAAGTACACCAAAAACTGAAGTTTATTTGAGAATATTATTTCACAATTTGCTGAAACGGTGCAGGATCTATTGCAAAATAAATGAAAATATGACAGGACAAAAATATGGAAACCCCAACACGGGTGGACAAAAGTTTGGAAACAATATTATGAACTTAACATTAATAATGGGTGGCATGCCCTTTAGCACGAATCACAGCTTTGATACGTCTGGGGATTGAAGCACTAAGGGTTGCACACTTCTCACGTGAAATATTTCTTAAAATATCTTTCACATTTAATATCAATTCTGCCTTTGTGTTGATGTGTCTCATCCTCAATTTCTTCTTAATGCTCATCAAAACATTTTCAATTGGATTGAGATCTGGACTATTGCCAGGCCAGGTTAGAACCTTAATGTGCCTTTGTTTCAATCAAGCTCCTGTTGATTGTGCTGTGTGTGGAGGGGCTTTATCCGGTTGAAATATTGCACACCGTCTTCGTTTGTCAAACAGTTTTTGTATGGATGGAAGAAGGCTGGTTTTCAGAATATCTTGATATGCTACAGCATTTACTTTACTTTCCACAACTTGCATTTCACCTATGCCATTTGCACTAAAGCATCCCCACACCATTATTGACAGTGGATACTAGACACTTGCACACAACTTGGATGAAATGCCTCGATCTGACCTTTTCCGCCACACATGTACACCTCCATCACCAAATCCAACTCAAAATCTTGATTTATGTAACCATAAAACGTTTTTCCAAAAATGTTTAGAATGATTTTGATGTTCTTTGCACCACCGCAATCGTTGTCGCCTCATTCTGCCTGTCAAGAATGGTTTCATTTTTGGCTTATATGCTCTAAATCCTAGCTCTCGAAGACGCCTTCTTGTTCTGGCACTTACAGGATGCTTGGTCACAGCATGCCACTGGTTGGTTAAGATAGTTGATGTTTGCATTCTTGTTTGGGTAACAACTTGATTTAACATACGATTCTCTCGAACGGTTGTTTTCTTTGGTCTCCCATGCACATCTTGTCTTATTGATGATGGATGCCATCTCATTGAACTTGGCAAGCACTTTTGAAACTGTTCCCTTTGAGCATCCAATTATATTGACAACCTCAGTGTGTGGTTTGCCTTCGTTTTTAAGCTTTACAAATCGGAGTTTCTCTGCATTTGTTACCTCTATGTGCTTCCCCAACATATAGGCATCTGAATTACCAAATGAATTAATGTCTATGACATTTATTCATTTATATATCTAGCAGTTCATAATCAAAAGAAATAATTTGCATATCCTGGTCACAACTGAATATTTTGCAATGTTTACAAACTTTTGTCCACTAGTGTTAGGGTTTCCACATTTTTGTCCAGCCCTATTGTAATTTCTTTCGCAATAGATCATGTGCACACTGTTTCAGCAAATTGTGAAATAATATTTTTAAAATAAACTTTAGTGTTTGGTGTACTTATGTACCAATTATATGGGTTTCTGCAGGTTTATTTCAGAGATATCACATTTGAAGCATGTTGGTGTTGTTTCTGATAGGCTGGTCTCCAAACTTATGCAAGCAGTTGTAGATCCAGGTTGAAATACAGTGAAATCTCCCTATAACGGCAAACCATATGAGAGCATTCCCTTATAACATACATATTTTATCCTCCCTTGCTGGTTGCTTTTTAGCCTGTTGCTAGAAGCAGAAGAAGGCACAAAATTACCTACGTTTTAAAGACATGCCGTATAATGATAGGGTTTGAAAGCAACTTAAGTGAAAAGTTTATATGTATTGTTATGATTTGAGCCCAACGAGTTGAAAAACGTGCCTTGGCAATGACTTGATTTGCACGGTATGCTTGCACAAATGAATTTCTTGAATTTAAATTCCCATGCAACGTATCAAAAACAGGCAGTTACCTCCACTATTATTACTTTCATGCGTTTATTTTCAAGTTTCAGAAGAACTAAACAAGGTCGGTGAAAATTGCATGTATGCCAGCTTGCATATATTATTTGTTTGGAACTGTGAATTAATTAATGAGCTTCGGTCTAAAAATGAATCCATTTATTTTTATATTTCTGGTAACGTGATAAAATAAATGTACTGCTTGACTCCCACTCAAATGGGAGATATCCTTTAGTAAAGCATTATTACTTATAAATTGTATGGTAAACATTGGCTATACTTTTGAGGTAGAATTGGATTTGGAAGAGTAAATGCAGCTTTTGTAAGTGAAAATTCACACTCGTGTTAGGATTAACTGTTGCATCAGCAATCTGCAGTAGTATTATAAGTAGGAAGTTATTAAAAAGTAATGAGCAAAATTTATAGGGATCAACATGCATGGGTATATCGAAGAAGAGACACAAAGGCACAGGGAGCTTATACGAAGAGACGGAAAGAAAATAAATAACAGCTTCCCTCTAGGGCAGTTACTGAAGAGCACGAACATTCCGAGAAAATTATGGCAGACTGGACTAGTCTATATTTGAGCCAGTTCCAGGGAGAAATCGCTGAAATAGTATATAGCAAATCACATGAATGTTATACTTTCTGTTTAGTTTACTATTTCTTTGCCAATTTTATACCTTCGCAATAAGGTTCAATATTTTACATCGCAGTTTAAATTTTTTGTCATTACATGCGAGTGTAAATCATATCATATGTGCAATACAAAAGTTTCCTGAAGTATACGTGTAATGAATATACGTTGTTTTCACTCATTGGAGAGAAAAAAAATTACACTTGCAAATGAAGATCAATGTCTTGTGAATTGAGCTCAAGGCAACTGCTATGCCCCTGTTCGAATGTAATGAATTGTTATATGTATAGGCATATTTAATTTTTGTATAACTTGTACAAAAGTATTGAATTTAAAAGAATATTGCTTCATGATGATAAATGTCTAATTGTACTACTATTAAATTGAATGCATTGAGGGATTTGATCTATGCAAAGCTGAAAATCCATGTGTGTTTTTGTCAGTAAGAACGAATGCAAAACCTTCAACTGAAAGGAACTAACCGCATTATAAACAGTGTCAAAGTTGATGACAAGCAATGAGGTCAAATTAGATAGCTATAGCTAGCTCATTAATATTGTCTATACAGATAATCAATAATACCACTCTTGATAATACTAAATCTTAAAATGCAATTGCCTAATTTAATACAGCGTATATCGTTAATGAACGTTCATGTGATAACATTCTACTCTACTTTATTAGAGTAACAAAAAATAAATTGTTATATGCCTCAGTGTGGCTACAGTTTTAAATTTGAAATTGGCAGACACTCCCCAGACATTTCACAACTGGTAAATTATCACCTGAAAAACGTTAGCTGAATGTGCAATGCTATAAAAATATTAAGCAAGCATGTATTATATGTGATTTCATCTAGCTTTCAAAGCAAAAATATTGAAATTTTCTGACTTTATCCGGGCAATTATTAGGTATAGACTTCTTAGTTATTTTCATTGCTGGCAAATTACAGTATAAACTAGGCTCCTAGCAATATTAGTAATTTACTTCCAACCACTTGTGCGGGACAATAAAAGTAAAATGATCCGTTCAAGAGTTTCCTCGACAAGTATAGCCAGTCAATAATCAAAATGTGGTATTTTTGTAGCACCACATAGGGGAGACCGGGGCCAAATGCGACACGGGGTAAAATCGCCAAAAGGCGTGGCGGCCGCAAACACAACGCAAAAATCGCGATATTACAATCAAGCTATCCCATCATGTGTGTGCAAATGTTGTCAAAGTTTCAGGACGATCGCATGAGCCGATTTGGAAACAA
>JAQIWR010002398.1:0-11237 GCA_034695945.1 Glomeris hexasticha | reverse complement strand
AGATTCCTTGACATTAAATGAATAAACAGTGAAAGATTCAAGCAAGGCATGAAAAAGCTTTCTGTTCTCCTTTAAGCTCTCAAACCACACAAGCAAACCATTACCAAACAAACTTGCACAACTTCCTATCTACGATTTTCGCCCTTGGTGCTATTTTTATCTTAGCCTCTTTGGCACTACCTCATAAACAAAATCAGGGGGTTATAGACTTTCTTCCCAGGACAACTAGACATAATTGGCTACATTCACCAGGTGGCGCTCGTATCAGCTCTCTCTCAAACGTTGGTTGCATGTTAACATAGGGCCAATGAGAGACAAATACTCTTCTCTGTTGTCCACTCTTGGTTAAATCGGAAAGTGACTATTTCAACATAGTTCAGTGTTGTCCAAATGACTACATGCACTGTATGCATTTAGGCGCATTTAAATAAAAGGAGAGGGTTTGGATCTAAAATCGTCACAGTCTGCAGAATCGCTGCCAAGCATAATCACCACCAACAGTTGTAATAAGACTATGATGACGACAACGACGACAACTACGACTACAACAACGACTACGACTACCACTACGACTACCACTAAACCTTTCACTACCGCTACCTCTGCCGCTGCCGCTACCACTACTACTGCAGCTATGAGCCATTGACGATCTACGCCAACAAGTAGCTGCTCTCTCACAGCAACTCATGGCACTCCAACAAATACCAGCAGGGCAACCACCAATAGCAGTGCACCACAATGGAAAAAAGCAACAGCATACCCTCGTTAAGTGCACTGTGCGCTGTGAAGGAAAATATCCAGTGAGTTGCCACCTTCATACGTCAAGTAGAGGACTTCTGGTCAGCTGAGAACATCACCGAAGAAGCCTCATTGTGCAGCATCGCACTTCTCCAAGGGGCCGTGCATTTGACTGGTGGCATGCTGAGGGACAACATAGCAACTTGGGCAGCGTTCCAGATTGCCATCCAAAGGGACCTTTCAACCATGGATTTGTAACTATCAAGTCCGTGACCTAATCTGATCCCGGATGCAAAATTCCGGTGAGAACACGACAGATTACATCATCAGCATCCAGAAAATGCACAAACGCATGCAGGAACCACCTGATAAGATGGAATAAGTGAAGCGCCTGCAGGGAACTCTTTGGTCGGGGCTACACCCGTACCTGCGCCACACAGACATCAAAACTTATGAATCTCTGAAAACTGAAGTCAAAGAAGCGGAAGGAATCTAAGCAGATATACAGCGGTCCAAAAAGCCGATCGAATCCCAGGCATCACACAAGCAGGATCCTCAGAGACATGAGAAGAAAGCCTCCAAAAAGGACTCCAACAGGGAACATCCAACAATGATAAGAACCACAACGATGCTCCGTCAGTGGCATCTAGCAACAACGACCTAACTTCCAAGGAGAAGTGCGACTATTGCAAGTACAGGGGCCATACCCAGGCTGAATGCCAAAGGTACACCAAGGATCACCCTAAGCCACAATCTCAAGTGAACTCTGCTATGGCAACCATCTCTTCAACTACAGACAATGTGGTTAACCACACAAACATACGTACAGGCAAGATCTGCTACGCTCACCTCAAGGTAGGGGTCATTTAAGGCAGGGTTCTCCTCGAAAGCAGGTCAATGCAGTCTGTCGTCAGCAGTTACTGCTTGGAGCGAATTCAAGGACCGGTGGTTAGCCTGTTCCGGGACAGCCTGCACGTGATCAAAACTTTGCACACCACAGAAGATAAATATCAACGAGCCATCATCTCTTGCCATCTTGAAGGATGGAAAGTATGCATCAACGCATTGGTAGCTAAAAGTCCCAGCATTACCCTACTTCTGGGAAATTACTTCCTTTCTGAGCACAACATTATCATCAACTTTGGCACGCAGCAGTGGTTGTTCAACGGACAGCACAAACATTACGACTTCCAGGGACCAGACATTTGCCTCACCAAGCAATCTGGCTCTCAACCTGAAAGCACAGTACACTGCGTAAAAACCGTAGCCATCAACAACGCGCTAGCCGTCCATAGTTCAAAAGCATCTGCCAAAGATGAAAGGATCATATAAAATACTCAAATCACTTTTACCTGTAACTTACTTGATAAAAAACAACCAGAGTCGCCCTGTGGTTATTTATGCAAAAGACCCGAAAGCCTATAAGCTACCAGTCACAGAACATCAGACACCTGACCCTGTTGCAATACCCATTGGCAAAAAACCTCGACCAAAACGCATTTTTCATCAGCCTGCACACTTGAAAGGAATGACAGCAGAAGAGGACTTCCGTAAGCAACAGAAGCCTACAACGGCAACTTAGCAAATTTCGTCTTCTTCAGGCCCGCCAAAGTGTAATCATCGACCGGATTCTCCAGACAGTGTCACACAAGGGTGCCTCCACACAAAAAGAAGACGAACACTGGTTCCTATCAAAGAAAATGACGGACGTAAGTCACAACACTGATGCCAATCATGTGGTCTGTAACCTCATCCATGGAATCCCCTTGTCTCCAATAGCACAACAATTGAAATCCGCATTGGATGGATGCACGTCTAACCAATTGATGACATCCTTCTGTCCACCATCGACTTCACCAACAAAAACCGAGAGGGACAGGTCCATGCAACACTCCTCAACAGGATCCGAATTGAAAAAGAATCTGCCATCCCAATTAGAGTTGCACGGTTCCACGTGAAAAGAGATTGAACATGGAGAAAACAAGGAGACTCATACCGCAACCACCACCTCGACCACTGACACTAGATGTCACTGTCCTATGGTCACCACAATGCTTGCCACGTCTTCTTAGCCCTATCCGATCACAGGACCACTGTTCACACATCGACAACAGCAGACCGACATACGCCACTCACCCAGTACGGCCACCAACACGATGCGCTTCCAGAGACTTCAAAACAGTCATTTCACCAAGATCATCTGGTCCACTGAGACCGTCTGGTCAACCGATTATCCATCCTTGCGCTTTTGCTGTCAAATCGGTAGGACTCAATGCACCTCCTCGCCGCATCTGTCGAGCCAAACACCACCTACGAGGACTGCAAATAAGCCATTCACAGTATCCCGAAGCGTACAAAGCTCCCGGATGGCAGACATCGGGACATCGAAAATAGAGGGGAGCACTCCGATGTACCTTGATAATACTCGCTTTTTTGCCTAATAGAAGCATATTTGCACTGCTTTAGTGATCCTTTCACTCACCCGCCCTTACTAAACTAAACTGCAGTTTTATATAAAAAAACTGCAGCATATTCCCCCCCCCCTATTTTCTGAAACAAACTGCACTTTCTGAAACTGCAGTTTTAATAACAGCACTTTCTAAAACTGGGGTTTTTAAAACTGCAGTTTTTTAAAATGCTGTCTAATTCCGTATGAAATTGTATATCAACTTTAATAAACAGCATTACTGAAATCAAGTTTTAAATATTAAAGACGTACATTTCGTCTTCAGTTAAGCAAATGATGGGAAATGCTAGTTATCTAAATGCTAGTTATCTTTACACGTCCTCTCAACCATATCATCCACAAATTGCTTGTGGCACACCTAAATATAAGGTGTATGGATCTTTCCTAACTGTTGGTATATGTATTAAAATTGTTAGATAGGCAGGTATAACCCATCAAATCTATCTACATCTCTTGCCTCAGGAAGGGATTATAAAAGCTACCAAATTACATTGGGTCCGTACTCAAGTTGATAAAAACCATTGATTGGTTGGCTGCATCACTGGCGCGGAGTGATACAGTGTTTCCATGTACCAGTGGAGAAGTACGCAATCCTCATCGGTAGAAACCGTTAGAAAGCGAACAGTGTATCCCCTCGGGGATACCCATCCAACGCTCAAAATACTTGACCAGCTAATATTTTCACAAACTTCTAAACATTGTTGTTTTCTACAGCAGGAATGGTTTTGTGCAGCTATTCGTGAAATTTGAATATCAGGAATATGGTTTGCATCGTTATTTAATGTTAGTTTCCAGAAATAATTTGAAACTACTTTGTTTTGTGCATGCATATACAGTGTGGTCCAAAAGTCCGTTTCGCGACCTAATAATTTGTTAACGGTGAGAGATAATGGAATACTGTTAATGGGAGCAAATAGGAAGTGGCCATGGCGCTTTCGAATGGCACCAAAAATTTTGACCTTTGACCTTTCCGTAAAGGTCATCTCGTCCCTAACTTTTAAACCACTATAGATAGAGACAAATTTCCAATTAGAAAGTGAAAGAGCACGTATAAATCATCACGAAAATGATTTATCCAATATTTTAATAGTCTCAGGGAAATAAGGAAATAAATTAATATTTTTAACTACAAAAATTCTATTAAAATTGTGCACAATTAGCAAAAAACCTTTTGCACCAAATGGATACAATTTTGAGCACAAACTGCGCATAATTGTGTACAAAAGGACTCAATTTTGTGCAAAAACATTGAGATACACGCAAAACTTACATGCAAAAGTGTTCCTTGACCTTAGCAAAAATAATGTTTCCAAAAATGTTGTGTTTGGCTTTGTCATGGTGCTACCAATGTATTGACTATAATTACTTGTTTCCTTTAATGTCAAATACTCTATTTAATTTAAATTAGGTTTGCTATTAATATTAATTTGATGTTTTATCACTTTTTAATTTGAATTAAAAAGACCAATAATTTCCAGATAGGTCTTATAATTGCATATTCGCTAAAGGTGCTTTCCATTTTCATCAAACAATTTTGCTCTCAGTTGATTAAAAGCTTACTGAATTACAGTGAAATCACTAAACAAAAGTTGTTTGCAGGTGGAAAGAATTTCACAACTTAAATTGGAAGGTTTTGCACAGCGTTTTCAATCCATAATTAATTCATTTCCCATTTCACTGGTGCTCCTAAAATAGTGCAAAAATACTTTTTTGCATGAATTCGACGCCATCTTTCACTTTCCAACTAAAGTGGTTTAGAAGATACGTCCACAATGACCTTGACTGAAAGGTCAAAGGCCAAAAATTTTGGTGCCATTCGAAAGCGCCATGGCCACTTCCTATTTGCTCCCATTAGCAGAATTCTATTATCTGTCGCCGTTAACAAATTAAAAGGTCGGGAAAAGGACTTTTGGACCACACTGTATATGTTACCGACCGAGCTGCAACTTGTCTGTGTCATTGCGGATCCATGCGGATCGACTCGAAATAACCATTTCTCGGAATCGAATCAATTAGATTAATATAGGTTAGGTTAGGTTAAAAAAAACGTTTCAAAACCGATCCGCAACCACATGGCGGCTGTGACGGCCTGGACGGTAACATATATACTGTATATATATATATATATGTTACAGGCAAAGTGCAAACACAGGCTATGTACACACCGCCTAGGCCATGTCAACATAAGCAACACCGTAAAACGGCAATTGCGCGTACCATGCATTGCCTGAGTGACGCATTTGCCTGCAACATATATACAGATTTTAAAATACTTTGTACATAGCTTTACGCTAAATATTTACAGGATTACACCACAACGATGTCACTTCCAAGTGAAAAACTTAAAAGAAAGAGGTACCTATTTGATGAGCCTCACATACCTCGCACAACTATGCGTAGATTGGGAAATTGTGTGACTGAGCAGAATAATCATACTCCTGAAGTGAATGAAATAGACCAACAGGTACAATCTATGAGCTTGCATATTTTTTCCGCTTATACATATAGAAGCTGTTTGCCCCATACATTGTATGTGTACTGAATAATGTAATAAAGTTTTGCAAGCAATTTAGGCAATATAATTGGATCTAGCTAAATATTGGAAACATAACTTATTTGGAATATTGTTGGTTCTAGTCTGTCAGAATGAGATCTACATGACATGGGTTCTGCTTATAGCATTGTGTTTATAGCATGGCACTAGATTAATCTGTTAAGCAAACTAAAAGCGTAATGTAATGTTAACATTATATATCATAATGTTTTACGGAAAAGCAAATTTGTTGAACATATAATGTTCATCTAAAATTGGGCAATATTAGCACATTGTTTTCATCAATTCAGTATATTTTTAATGCTTAAAATTGCCACGTTATTCCAATAAATGTTTGAATTTTTGCATTTGTTATATGCTAATTAGCTAGATGTAATATAAGATTTTATAATATCTACATATTATGCACAATTTGTAAAACTATTGTTTTAATTGTATAGGTCCTGGTTGATAATGGTGAAGTAAATGATGCACGCTTATTACAAGAAAGAGATGGCAACTTAGACCTGCACCAGCTACTTGGCAATGTGGTGAACGACGATGATGACAACAATGACAATGAATCTGACGATGCTGCAGAAATTGACAACAACCGCTTCGAAGATTTTAACGTAATTGTTTCTGATGATGGTGAGGAAGATTATGATGGTGAGGAAGATTATGATGATGATGATGCCGCCACCACCGCTGCTGCTAATGGTGATGATGCTGATGCGCCTCATGCTGATATACCACCAGAAGATGATATGCAAGCTTGGCAGAACTTACATGAACCGCTTCTCCCAAACATACCCACAACCGGTGCAGAAGCAATTCTTCTTACAATGAGTTTCGTGTTCAGATATCACTTGCCCTGGGTTGCGATGGAGCATCTGTTTCAGCTGCTGAACACAATATTCGGACAGGAATTGCTGCCAAGCACTAAATTCAAACTTGGAAAACTGTTTGGTGGGATGAATTCCTCTATAACATTCCATTTTTACTGTGAAGCCTGCCAATGCTACTTGGGTAAAGTCACTGGGAAGGTGTGCAGGAATCAGCAAATGCATTGTTACACCTGCCAGAGTACATCCAGCTGTGCTTCACTGACGTCTGCAGGAAATTTCTTTGTTACACTCTCCCCAATAAATCAGCTTAAAGCTTTACTGAGGAACAGAGAACTCAGCTCCCTGCTCGGCAACAACCTGGACAAACTTGATGCTTCAAACCAGCAAGATGGATTGATAAGAGATATCACGGATGGACAAATGTATAGAAAGAAGCGTTCAACATTGAATTGCCAAAAAAACGACTTGACGATGACACTTAACTCAGATGGTAGTTCAGTGTTTAAGTCATCTAAAACATCAATCTGGCCATTGCAAATGGTCATAAATGAGCTGCCACCTAAAGAGCGGTGGGAAAATGTACTTGTTACCGGTTTATGGTTTGGGAAAAAAAAACCCAATATGCTGCTTTTCCTGGATATATTTGTAAACGAAATGAAAACACTCGAAGAGCAATATTTGCAATGGACATCTTGCAACGAGCAGCGTAGCAGCAGAGTATTTGTGCTATGTGCCTGCGCCGACTCTCCTGCAAGGGCCATTTTGCAGAACACGACACAATTCAACGGTTTTTTCGGCTGCAGTTGGTGCTTACATCGAAGTGTTACATTAGAAGGTAATAATTAAGGTTATATCATTTTTGAAATTCAGTTCACCTGATTGTCAACTAATATGTTTGCCAAACTACACCTTAATTTTTTGCTTTCAAATATTCACTAGAAAATGTAATTCATATCTGACATAGTTAGCATGTTTCACCAAAATTGCATTGTCTTAATCACTCTCACATGCATTTTTCAATTTATTACAGTCATGTATTCCAAACAGAATATTTTGCTTTTGTTCTAGGAAGTAGCCAAGTGAAATACCCACACGTACCTGACCAAGTCATCAAAGACAGGTCACACAAATCAACGATCAAAGACATGCATTTGGCTCTAGAACAGCAACAACCGGTTCATGGAGTCAAAGGTCCTTCACCGTTAATAAACTTGAAAGGTTTCGACATTGTATGGAGTTTTTCTCCAGATTATCTTCATTGTATCCTTCTCGGTGTTGCTAAGCAAATTACAGAAATCTGGCTTACCGAAGTAGACCGCTGTTGCTATTTTGGGACACCACATATTAGACGGATAATAAATGAGCAATTGTTGAGTATTAAGATACCTCAGATCTTTACGCGGTATCCACGATCAATTGAAGAGAGAAAATTTTGGAAGGCTTCGGAATGGAAGTTGTGGTTACTTTACCAAACGAATATATGCAGCATTGGTTGTTACTTGTGAATGCAACATACATAACTTTGAAGGATGACATTTCTCTACGAGATATAGATGTTATTAATGAACTTTTCAGTGAATTTGTTATAAGAACTGAATTTCTTTATGGTGAAACGAATGTAACATCAAATGTGCATCAATTACTACATCACGCAAAAAGTGCTCTCCTCCTACGACCATTATGGGCTCGCTCAACTTTTGTTTGTGAGGGTCATAATGGGGCTTTGGTAAAACTGGTGACAGCTGCAAAGGGAGTACCGATGCAAGTTTTAAACCGTTATGTCTTCAAAATGAAGTTAAATGATATTTTGAATGGTGTGAGCATTGCCGTCAGCGAAAGGGTTAAGGACGCGATACACGATTTGAATAATTATGCGTTGGTCAAGAAATGTGTAGAAATTAAAGATAGGGACAATACAGTGTATATGTTCGGCAGATCTACACTTTGTTATCAACATGTCTCAGACATTGAGAAAGCAATATTTGAAAACCGTACTGCATGTGAAGATCCGCAATCCATGATGTGTTTTAGTCGAATGCTTATTGAAAGCAAAAGCTGTAATGCCATGTATCACAGTGAATTATATAAGACAATGGAAAAAACCAACAACACAATTGTTTGCGCATTTGGCAATAGATATTTCCATATAACAAAATTTGTTTCGTACAGGATGGTTGGAAATATTAAGTGTGGAGCTTTTGCCCAAGAGTTAATATGACGTCCAAATGATGGTAACTTTGTTTTTCCACATCACGTTCATAGGTGTGAGTTTCCGCCACAAAACGAAAATATCCGATTCCTTCATGCTAATGAGTTAAACAGAATATGTCTGTTAATAGAATTCAGGGAATTTAAATGTGTGTGCCGTATCCCGAATGTGTTTGAAAGGGATTGATATGTGTCCTTATGTGAGTATAAGTCTTTTTGAAAGCAGCAAATTGTGGACTTAGTTAACAGAAACCTCCATGAAATAATTTAGGAGCTAGATGCGTATTATTACAGAGATAGCCATTTTGATAACATTAACCCATAAATGTACATTTGTTTGTAGGGATTAACTCACTGTGGTTTTCAGCATTTTCTGCTTTCAAAAAGACTTGCTCCTATATCCATTTGCTTGTTAAGATTATAAAAACCACAACTTAAGAAATAATTATGATGGATGACTGTTGATATGTATAGTTTGAAATTTGCCAAAGGTGCTATTGTCTAATTTAACGTTAATATATGTTATGTCAGTTTTGTAATACGTTGATTGGTCCTATATACGGTTTGTAATATATTGGCATAAGTATATCCACAATATTTTGTCTGTATTTTTCAAAACAAAATAGAATATTGTAAATGCTGTAATGGTTTTGGGGCCAAATTTTCGGTGATGAACTATATCCGTCTTTTCACATATATTTTTTGGTATATTTGCAAATATAAATACAATTTTAGCGCATTTTTTAAGCAAAATTTTGTTCCACAAACTTATGCAACAGTGTTTTGAAAAGTACATACTAGCAAATTTTCGACTTGGACAATTATATTAAACAAATTTAATTTTCGCGGAAAAGTCACGTGCGTGAATATTGCGGAAATTAATCCACGATACTATCACTTTTCCAGTAAATTTCATTTTTTTTAAATATAATTACTGGGTGCTTTTAAGGTGTCACTTGTTTACTAGCTGTTCAAAATAAACTCGTAGTTTGCATATGTATGAATGATTTTGCTTTATTTCAAAATATTTTTCTTTGCAGGAAACTGAAATTGGACCTGCAGGCAACTAATAATTGAAATGTTTAGTACAAGTAATGTTCATGATGAAATATATATAATATGATAAATACAATAATGTATTTTTAAGTGACTCTCAAAACATATAAAAACATAATGCAACAAGTTGGGGCCCCAAGCAATTCTAATCTATACCAAATGCATTTTGCTCTAGTTTTTAAATAGCAATGTAACAATTATTGTAATTGTCTTAATTGAAATACATATTGCACGCCTGTGGTCCTGGCGGAACACCACCGGCAACTGCTGTGGCGGAACACCAAAAGCAACTGCTGTGGCGGAACACCACAGGCAACTGTTATGGCGTGGCGGCACACCACAGGCAGCTGTTGTGTCTGGGTACACCACAACCAACTTCTGAAGCTGTGGTGTAACACCAGAGACCAGAGTTAGCTGTGGTGTAACACCACAAGCAACTTTTGTGGCTGTGGTGTTACACCAGATTTGGCTGTGGTGTAAAACCACAAAACAACATTTGTGTCTGTGGGGTAACACCAGAGACCACAGTTGGCCGTGGTGTAACACCACAGACCACAGTTGGCTGTGGTGTAACACCACAAGCAACTTTTGTGGCTGTGGTGTAACACCAGAGTTAGCTGTGGTGTAACACCAGTGTTTGCTATGGTGTAACGCCAGAGACACCAGGGTTTGCTGTGGCGGTACACCACAGTCCGCCACGGAAAGCCACAATTTTTGTGGCGTTGTGTGGTGTTCATTTCCAATATGGTATCAATGCTTTTTTAAATTTCATTTTAGTATATCATTTATTTCAGCTAGCATTTAATATTAATTTTAGTATTTAAGGAGTTTTTTTAAACTTCTGTATTTTTTAGTTAGCAATTTTGGTGAAATAAATAAAATGCAAAAAGTTTTATCCTGAATCCCATAACTTTTAATAAATATTTGTGTTTAAACACATACCTGGACTTTCTCTTTCATTGCTGTACTAGCTGTAAGCAGCAGGTAGGATGACATGTGGAACCAGGTAATAGCTGGAATTTTTCTTGGTTCAGTTGAAAAATCTTCATTTCGCATCATATATGGATCTTCAGTGAGACCTACAGCCTTCATTTTTTCGATGTAACGTTGCTTAGCAACAATCGGTAAACTGCTAACATATGTCGAAAACGTGCTTTGGCAGCTCGCCATGATAAACAACGATGATGAATTACAAAATGGCGGAAGCGTGGTGATGACGTCACTAAGCCCCGCCCTTGCATTACATGTATAAGTTGGATTATGGGTACAAAGTGACCAAACAACGAATAATACCAAGATAACACATGTTTATGTACACTACTGGTCAAAAGTATTGTCGCGGTCTCTGTGCTCCTGAAATAACAACTGATACCAGCGCCCCCTGCTG
>JAQIWR010002397.1:0-11237 GCA_034695945.1 Glomeris hexasticha | reverse complement strand
GATTAGAGGGAAAATGTGTTCAGCCAATAGGGCGCAACGACAGCTTGGCCGCTCTCTCTCTATCAAGGCTCTCTACCTTTTTGCCTTATACAGCGCCACCTGTCGGCATTGGTATTGTAAATTTTGTAAAGATACAGTGAGCCCTGTCTGTGGTGGAAACCTGTCTATTGTGGAAAGTTTGATATTTTTGAATCATTAACACCTTGGTGTTGGTTATCTTACACTTTCAATATAAATTAACACGTGATACATTACACCCTGTTTACACCCTTTGATAACACCGATATTTTAAATTAAGATAAACTGTATACTATTTAATTCGAATTATACTAACGTGTAAATATTATACAGTATACTTACACTGGTAGGGGTGTAATAATTACACCTTTGAATTTCAATGGATAACTGTGATAAGTCTACAAAATGCAGTTGTTGAAAGTAATCAAGGTGTAAATATACACTCCTCATCGCAGTTTAACTCTTTAATATTGCCCATTTTACACCTTATTTACACCTATTTGTCGTAACATACGTAATTAATCCAGGCTTCAAAATTGTTACCCTTATAGGTGTATAATAATAGATTAAACTGGTAAACTGAGCTTTGAATGTCCGCCATTACACCAGTCAGTTGGCAAGAAGTGAAGATGTCCATGGTACAAGTCATTCTGGTGCCACCTAGTGGTAGAAATTGGAATTATTTAAAATAAGCGCATGTGATGAAAACTATGCTCTGACTGGTGCAATGGCGCCGTTTAACATGTTAAGCTTATTTTATTCCTGTTCAATAAGGCTAAAGTTGTTAATTAAGCAGTAAACACTAATCACGTGACAATTTATCATGATTAATGCGAAATTTTAATTGAGTACAGCTCAGCTGAGTATTGTAATTAAATGGCTTGTTATCTTGGTGTATAGTATTAGACAGAAGGGATTTTTGTGGAAATTGGCCGACAGGTGTCGCTGCTTTCGAAGCTGTGCACCCGTTTTTCTGCTAGGTGCAATTTTTGCAGGTTCACGATTGGTCGACGCTCGAGGTGAGACGTCCAATGAGCCAATGGCAGTTATAGGAGCCAACTCGTTAATCATAAATGCTAATTTGTAGCCGTTATACGCGATTAACCGAACGCGACGTTGTCGTCATTAGCGCTCGAAAAGGTCAAAGGTCGATCTGGAAATAAAACCTCTCCGACGTGAATTTTTTCACACCTCGCTTGTTGAAACTGAAATGGAGCGAATAAAGCGTCGTAAAAGCGAAACAAGCATAGGAAATCCAAGATAGGCCTACTACTCTGTTCGTAAACGCGGAATGTATTTCGTAACTCGAAGTAATATCAATGGTAATATAGACTCCAATGATGCAAATGTGTCATTCCTTTGCGTAAAAGCGAAACAAACATCGTATAAGCGAATAATGCTCCGTATAAGCGAAACAAACTTCGTAAAAGCGAAACAATCATTGCATACACGAAAAATGCTTCGTAAAAGCGAATAACAACATTCGTTAAAGTGAAACATGCTTCGTCAAAGCGAAACAAGCAGCGTAAAAGCGAAACAAGTAGCGTATAAGCGAATAAAGCTTCGTATAAGCGAATAAAGCTTCGTATAAGCGAAACAAACGTCGTAAAAGCGAATCAATCATAATTGCATACACGAGAAATGCTTCGCAAAAGCGAATAACAACATTCGTAAAAGTGAAACAAGCAGCGTAAAAGCGAATCATTCTTCGTAAAAGCGAAACAAGCTTCGTAGAATCGAAATAAAGCTTCGTATACGCGAAACAAACTTCGTAAAAGTGAATAAAGCTTCGTAAAAGCGAAACAGCATTCGTAAAAGCAAAACAATCATTGTATAAGCAAGAAATGCTTCGTAAAAGCGAATAACAACATTCGCAAAAGCGAAACAAGCTTCGTAAAAGCGAAACAAGCAGCGTAAAAGCGAAACAAGCAGCGTATAAGCGAATAACGCTTCGTATAAACGAAGCAAGCATCGTATAAGCGAATAAAGCTTCGTAAAAGCGAATAAATCTTTGTACAGTATAAACGAAACAAACTTCGTAAAAGCGAATACACAACGTTCGTAAAAGCGAATAAAGCTTCGTATAAGCGAAACAAGCTTCGTAAAAGCGAATAAAGCTTCGTATATGCGAGACAAGCTTCGTAAATTGAATATTCCGCTTGAGGAAGTTGGGGAACGTGTTGGAAACTTGAGTTCGTATCTCGGGGGGATCGACACGATTCCCCGCAGCGTAATTAGCAATTCCGCTCGTTGCTGCCATTTTTCCCGCCTTTTTTCTTCCTCTTTTTTCGCCCCAATCTATATATTTTTTGACAGCTTTCCCAGTTCTTTCTTATATATTGGCTGTAAATATCGATCCGTTAAACGGGTTGGGAATAGAGATTTGATGACCCTTGACCTTGGGACGGTGTGGACGAACAATGAGCCAATCGGAAGCGGCGCTCCGTCTAATGAGAAAACGCCACAACTTTTGCCTCTGGAGATCGATGCGCGGCAGTGACGTCACTGGCGGGAAGCTGCGGTTGCCATGGCGACGCTTTCCCTCTCTCTCTCTTTCCATCGCTTTGGCGGCGCGTAAAAATCAATAGTGCAGACGGCAAGTCACGTGACACTCTTTCCACTTGGCTCATTGCAACGATGCATGCACCCCTTTCTCCTCACTCACTCCGCCAACCTAAATCCACTTCCGGTTTTATGTCACGTGACTTTATTTCCATTTTTTTCTCCCCCGCTCGTTTCTAATTGCGATGCTATTTTTTGCAGACGACGTTTTCATGGCGATATAACGGTAATGAATGGTGATTGAAATATTGAACACTCTTTTCTTTTGTTAAACTGGGTTATTTTCAGATGGAATAAATGATGAGGGAGCGTTCAGTAATTAGGTTGCGAATTTCGATGCAGGATTTCAGATATTTAAAAATTACACATATTCACAGTCATTATATGTAAATGTTAATTATTATTTTTTATTATACAGTATTAGATATTACACTTATCCCATTTTATTTGTAATTGCAATTTATAAATTCCTATATAATTCACATTCCTATTTATAAATTTCGTTGATTTTTATTGATTTTAAAATAAATTTCAGCAAGTACATTTTTATTTTCATTGGTATGTTTTAATCAAAAGCTCAGTGATTAAATATTGATTTTTATTGTGATATTACAAAGCTATTATGAAAAATATAATATTGTACTTTTATGTATTTAATATAGCATTAATGTAGTTTGTGTTAATTATGTTTTTTTTTCTATTTTAATATATATTAAATTATAAATGAAACTTACCTTGTATACAGTTACCAATTTTCTTTTTCTTGTATTTTCTAGATTTATTTGGATTAAACCGGGATTGCAGTTTCATCTTTGGAAGTCGAAATGTCAAAGGTAACAGCTGTTCTTTTTATTTATATATTTATTTGCAAAAAAAATACGAGACATTTTTCGTTTCATTTTTTTATTTCTCACATGTATAAGACTTCCACATACAAATATATAGCGAACTTAGAATTGTAGTTTGCTGTTTCGTCAACAGAGGGCGTCGTAGTTTTGTTTAAATTAGTTGCCCGAGTTGTTACTAGAGGGCACTTATATTTTAGTATTTATTACATAAATTGTAAGCAATTCTATCCGTTATTACTGAATTTTGTCTGCAACAGTGTTTATTGTCTTGTGGCGCCCTCTGGCGGATTACTTCACCTACTATACCGCAATACAGCATGAAAGCGTTCGAGTTGCGCAATATAGTAATGATAATGACCGCTAGATGGCGCAACTGCAACTATAAACGTTAAAACGAGAATTCGTAAAAGCGAGTAATCGTATATCGAACAATCGTAAATCGGGGGTCGATCGTGATATCCAATTCGAACCGGAATTTCATGATTAAATACGGTGTTTTTTAAATTAGTTTAAAGAAAAAGGAGAGAAAGAAAAAAAGATATTGTGGGGAGGGGGAATTTGATTGTTCACAGGTTGGATCGATCTAATCCGTTACCATGGTAACCGGTCTCGTTCATCCGAACGGAAATCACGCATGCGTTTAATCGAATGGGATTATTTTTACATGTACTTGCCTGTTGTTTGTTTTTTTTTTCTATCGCGGGTAAATCCATATTTAATTCGAAAGGGGGGGGGAAGGTGGTGGGTGGTTTGATAGGTGGGCGGAGCTATGACGTAATAACTGCGTGGCTGTTGGTCCGAGACGGAAAATCGATTAGTTGCCCGTTGCCATGGCAACGGAATTTTATTCCACACCGCCGCGAGTAAATAAATATCGGCGTTGTGTGTGTGATGATGATGACGTCACTGTGGGGTCCGATTTCCCGCGGCAATCACGTGATCCAAAACGCGATTTTTCGTCATTTTCACACTGTGTACTGTGTACGTACAAGAGGTTTTATTCGGTGGCAAGCGGTGGTTTTGGCGCCAATGGTGACGTAGGAGAAGGTGGAGTGGGAGGAGCTTGTGGAATTTTTGCGCCGCCAGGCGGCGCACTCGTAGCGATTTGAAAGACCCTCGCTTGGCATTCACCGCGTGCCTTATGAGCTTTTACATGGACATCAAGGCAAACAGTGAACACGGAGCGATCGGGACTCGCACTTCCGGTTCCGGGGGACGTATTCCACTTCCGGTCAGCTTATGAAACCTGCCAATGAAACGCAAACAGTGATCTTATTAGATTTTTGACGTTGAAACCCGGGTTTTTGTCATGTAAATGCATACACAAAAGTCAATTGACCTTTTTCAGTAACACCTCCTTTTTCCAATATGGAGGCCTTAGTTGGGATAAAGCTGCAATCTGATTGGTAGAAAACCAGTTTTCCCACTTGATCCCAACTAAGGACGCCATTTTTAATCGTTATTACAGCCAATGGCGGCTTACTGAAATAGCTCAATTACTGCTAATTACCAAAATATACCCAAAAACAAGCAGCTAATAAATATTCATATGTGTTAATATATCAACATATACATTAAAAGTCATAATAAATAAATCTATCCTCATTAGATGTTTCATCAATTCCTTTTAATTACCCAAAAACTAACAGCTCATAAATAAATTCAAATATTACTTTTAGATGAAACACGTAGTCATATTAAACAAATCCATTAATATTAGTTTTTAATGCATTCATTTTAAACGAATTTGCTAAATCAATTGAATTTATGTTCATTACTAAAAGCAAGCTAAAAGATACCCAAAAACACTGCAGAAATAAACCATTTCATTAAACTGTCATCTGTATATGGTGGCAAGTATCTAAAATTAAAAATAATTATGAAGTACATATACAAATTTCACTCGTGCATAATCAACAAATGGTTTGACATTTTTCCAATTTTCTGGCACATTTTAACACACCATATATCTCACCTTTTAAGATATCTAGGCAAATTCTGCCTAACTTATCTATGTTGGGATGGTAGATTTTGGTCATAAACCTCACTTTGGGAGCCGACATTGGATACTCTTCGGGAAGAAATAACTCCAATTTAAAGACTCCTCCTTCAAACGGCGACTGAAATAAAACAATTTCACATATTGGTCGATTGAAATTGGACAAATTAATCGGTCAGCATTTTTAATACCCCTTGTGGTCCAGCAACAACTACATGGAAGTAACGAGCGTTTTGCTCATCTGGAACAGCACTAATACCTGGAACAGGTTCTTGCATCAAACGTTGAGTTTCCTATAATAAAATAACATCAAAACCAACCATCTTGTTAAAAATCTCTATACGCTTTTGTCATCGAAATGAAACAGAAACATCGTCAGAAATCCAATCAACTTAGCGCGAAAAATACACGGAAAAATGCGGGTGAAATTGCAAAAATGTAATCCTTTACTTTGATTATTCGACGGGGCAATCCGGCCATCATTTTTCAAAATTGATACCACGATCGTCGGCAAAAATCACGACCAAATTGCGACGACGACCGCCAGCGCCAAAAACCGGCAGTGGAAATAAAGATGGCCGCGGCAGGCCGCGGTCCATTTCATAGCTGTTGCCAGCGCCGCGAAAATATCCCTCTAATAAAAAATCCCCGGTGCGCGAAACGTTCCACAGAATCGAACGTTTTCAAATTTCGAAACGGAGAAAAACCGTTACTTTAGGCCTAATAACGATCAAATTTCAACCGATAGTCGTCTCGAATAAATGGCATCACTAAAAATTGTCCTATCCCAGTAAGCACCTCCCACTGCCAATATGGCGGCCAAAGTGAGGTAAAAGCTGGATTGATTGACAGAAAACCAGTTTTCTCACATAATGACGTCATCTCGAAAATTGTTTCAGCCAATATGGTGGCTTACGTGGGAAAGGTCGATTATTTTCCAGTGACATGTGCACAAATATAATTCCGCATCATATTTATTTTTAATTTAAAAATTCTTCGGAATAAACAGTATTTTCTTTCATTCTTTTTGATAAAAAGTCTAAGAACTGGCTATTTTGTATATAATTGATATTAAAATGAATTTTATTAGATATAGATTATACAAAGTGTACACTTTTGATTATATATAATATGTATAAAAAGCAAGATTTTCCATTGGGATTTTAAAATACATTTAATTAAAGCCCTGGAAAAGTTTTGGGAACTTTCAAATATACATTAATTGAAGTCTTGTGGAAGTCATGTAAATTTAAAATATATTCAACGTAGTCCTGAAAAACTCATGCAATTTTATAATATATTCAATGAAGTCATGAAAAATTGGGGTACGGTAGGCCTACTGGAAAAATATTTCAAAACTCTCATTTTGTTCACAATAATATTTTGTGAATTAAAAATACAATACATTTAAGATAATAATTATAGACTTGGAAAATCTGGAAAAGTAACAAAAAACTGTATATTTTTAACGCGGAACAAGTTATAGAGGGCGCCACGGTCAATGGAGTGATATGTTATATGAAACCATTATAAAAGTATATTTTAAAATAATATTTTATTTGTATAACTAGTAAATTAAATAGAACAATTTATGTATCAACTTCAAACCAATCTTTAGATGAATGAATGCATGCACAGCCTGTATCAGAAATCCTTGTACAACAGATCATATCTGGTTACGTTTCTCATGTCAATTGGGCTCGGAACCATCACATTTCCTTTCATTGCACCTCGAAATACCACTTCAACCAGATCTATGAAATCCTGTTTGTTTCTGAAGGAACCCACAAATTTTGTATGATCTGGAGTTCTGGAAATAAACCACAAATATTAAATAAGTATTGCCATATTTATTATTAGAATATAAAATGTATGTATACCTACCCATAATCCACTTTGACATGTTGGGCATTGAAGAAGAAAACAGTCGAAGGTACGATGGAAATGTCAAAATAACTGGTGTAAACTGGGACTTGATCAACATCAACACAATAAATGGCAGCCATATTTGTTAATAATGCTTCACATTTCTGCAACTGCAATGACATAAAAATCAAATATTAAAATATATTTCACAAATAATAATTTTTCTGTCGTGATTTTCGACTCTTCCTGGAAATAAATGATGTATAAAATATAAAACCAACTTAAACCAGGAAAGAAAACGTAAACAAACGTAGTTTAATTCAATTTTTTGGGACAAATACGAAGTGAAATCACCCAGCTGTATGGGTGAAATTGACGGATTCAATTTTTGAAAACAACTTACAATTTCGTCTAAAACCATACATTCTGTGTCAGAACTGCGACCGAACCGCAGAACAACCACCTTATCTTCGGTGTTTCGTATGGCATCGTCAACCTCGTATTTCGTACACAAATTCGTTAAATTCAAGCTCATCTCGGAGAGAAATTGCTTTCAAACGGCGCCATTCGCAGGGCGGAGGGGCGCGAACATATTCGTGGAACAGCGCCCATATGTTTTTCCATTGTGTGTTTGACGTCACCGCGCTATCCAGGCGTGTGCCGGGGTGTATATCGGCCACTGTATCTGTGGTGAGTCATAAAGGTAGTGTTTGGTGCCTTCGCTGCTAGGTGGCGTGCTTATTCAAAAAGAATATCGAAACACAACCGCCACCTAGCAGCGAAGGTCCCAAACACTTCCATCATAATCAGTGTTGCCCGTTCCAAGCAATATCCCGTCCATCTTCCATTCAGATTAGTTTATTAAATAACTATTATCAATAAGCTCATTGCTGTTATTGTCAAATGAGAAAAATAATCGAATGGGAAAATTTATCCCCTGTAAAGTATTGCATTAAAAACAAAACGATTGAATTTTCAAGTTGCACGTAGAATACTGTGACAGTTATCGTGCCATAATAATGCGTTGCATGGGGCAGCGGCGCAAGTTTATTGCGCATCCAAACGTCGCGCGCAATATTATCTTGCATGATCCATACACAAAGCCTCATGCGCAAGTATACGTATTGCGCCACATGCAACTCCTCGCAATAAAGTTGCAAGTCTCACGCAACACCACCATTTTCAAACCTCCGAAAGCAGTATCTTGGCAGCCATGATTCGTCCATGCCAAGGTCCATGCATAACCGCGGTATTATAACAAATTTCGATCATTTATCTCACATTTACAACCATAAATTAATGTCTGTCTACTCGATTTTCCAGTTTTTGACCCGTTTTTCGAAATCATTTCGTGGTTTGTGCCATCATTCTTCCACTGTTGCTGGTGGCCAACCCCCTTCCAGTAATGTTACCAGTGATGTTACCAATGATGGCAAGATGGATGGTAATTGGACAGAGGAACAATTGGAAGCTAGAAGAATAGGAATCCTGAAATTAGAACTGGAAACATTTAGGCAATCGGGGGACCCTGTACCCGAAATAATCCCCGATTCTGCCTGGAAAGAAATCTTAGAATTGGATTCCAGAAGTAAAAGGAAGAGGTTTTATAAGTTTCTGTCCATAAAAGAAAGGCTACGTGCCAAGGCAGTCCAAAAGAAACTGGAAAAGAGGGAAGAAAGAGAAAGGGAAGAAAACAAGATGGCCGCCGTTTCGCGGAAACTCAATTTCGACGAATACGGCTTAAGCAAGAACACTATTCACTTATTCGTCAGGGAATCGACCATGTTACAGACTTATAACCAGTGGCAGGTGAATGCCATTCAATTCGGCCCTAAATTGGTGTACGACATGGGGTACGACGAGGACATGACGAAGGTTGAGTGTAAGAACGCGGCCGAACAGATGATGGAAGTCTACGCGGCTAACAGGGTCCAAAGACATCAGTTCCACCTTATCCTATGCAATGCAAGGTGGGACCTTCCAACGATGCAGTACATGGACAAGTTCGTACCCAACTTGAGGGCCGGCAACTGTCTATTGGACATCACCGAGAAAAGCTACTTGGACTTGTTCCCGAAAGAAGAGTTGGTCTACTTGACTCCTCATTGCAACACACCTATGAAGAGATACGACCCTAGAACAGTCTATGTCATTGGTAATTTATATTAAAATACAGTTAAACGATGTAACCTGTCTATGGTGGAATGGCAAGGGACCCAAACAAGTTACCGCGTTAGACGCGCAGAGTGTCAACTGACATTATAAAATATTCCTATTTTATTATGGTCCATTTGTTCCTCATAAAGTCAGTGATATCTTTGTTGTGGCTATTATACAGTGAAACCTGTCTATGGTGGAATAGCAAGGGACCCAAACAAGTTGCCATTTTTAAATACATTATATATATACCTGATAAAATGATTATATAGTTGAATATGGTCATTTTATTCCTGATAAAGAGGGATAAAGTCATTATATTTTTATTGTGGTCATTCATTATACAGTGAAACCTGTCTATGACGGAATCGTAAGCTACAGAAAAAATAAACACGGTTTTCCTGTACAATAGAGAGGTTTGTTTTCTGAAAATTTCAAATTATATTGTTGTCAATTAAATAGTAAACAAAGAAATTAAGATTTTCCATCATTGACAGGTATGTACCATTGACATTCCACGATAGACAGGTGTCCATTCTTAATGCACGACAATTTACCAAAATATTCCTTCATTATTGAAACAACTTTACATTTTAATTATATTTATATATTTTGTTAACATTTATCTGTGTATAATAAAATATAATTACAATACAACCTGTCTATGGTGGAATATCTCGTATAGTATTTATTAAGTGTGGTATTTATTCACCTTTCAGGGGGCATCGTAGACAAATCCGTACAAGCCGCGGTTAGTCTCGCGAAGGCCAAAAGGGAAGGAATCAGAATGCAGAAACTACCACTTGATGATTATCTTGAGTAATTATATTTTATCCATCATTTTCTTTTCTTTTCTTTCTATACTCTAAATATTTTCCATTTTTCAGTTGGGGTCTTGGCGCGAAGACGTTGACGCTGGATCAGATGATGAAGATAATGCTGGACATTAAAGAGACCGGTGACTGGGAAGTTGCTTTGAAACATGTTCCTAAAAGAAAGATGAAAGAGACGAATTCGATATTTGATAGACGTCAAAGGCACAGGTAGTAATCGGAAATAATCCTTCGATTATTTTTAATAATATTAATATTTCCTTCATGCAGTCCTACCATGAAAAGTCTCTTCGGTGATTACAATAAACGACGGTGAACCACTTTGTATTATTTTTATGCAATAAAATGTTGAGTTGAAGATTATATTTGATGATTTAATTTTTAAAACTAAATTTAATACCCACTGTATCCACCAGGTGGTGCTGTAATACAAGTAACTGTTAATTAATTTGGAATAATAAGAATGGTGACGTCACTGATTGCCGCCGTCAGCGCGATGTTGCCAGAAAATGTCATGTTCAGTCAGTATCTTGTACTACATATGTAGCCAATTTTAGTTTAAAGTTTACTACAATACTGAAATGACTGGGATTGGCAACATTGCGGTGCCATATAAAATGAAAGATGACGTCACTAATCAGCGTGCCGTCAGCAATCAGTGACGTCACCCTATTGGAAATTTCCATTAGGCTACTGTCTTTCCAAAGAAAGATTGAGCTAGGACTGTGCCATGGACTGGTTTTGAAGGGGTGTACGGTTGCGCTTTATAGCAGCTGTCATTGCGCGGCAGGGCCTGCCCACTTGCAACCGTGCACCCCTTCAAAACTGGTTTTTGGTACCGTCCCAGCTCAATCTTCTTTGGAAGGACAGTAGTGGTCTCATAACACACTACGCGGTAATGGTCCATGTGATGGTTCCTGATGGTTTATAATGGTCTGTGATGGTGGCTTATGG
>JAQIWR010002396.1:0-11244 GCA_034695945.1 Glomeris hexasticha | reverse complement strand
CAGTGTTACTTTTCACCGCATTCCTAGAGAATACGAGGTAGCCAAGCAATAGATCGTAATTTTGGGTTTTAGAGAACAGTTTAGGCCTGCGTAGGTGATGCATTAACTACCACTTCAAATCGGTTCAAAATTTCAGGCACGGTTCAAAATTAGGGTATAATTCTATATGTTATTTCTCGTTGGGATGGGATAATTTTTTTTAACCGGTCTGTTCTCCTTTAATATCTGCACATCAGAGTTGCAGTAGGAGACAAGTCCTGCTGTCAGATTGAACACCATGTTTGGGTTCCCCCTATAATTTTCTTGTTCTTGCCTATACCATTTCATTAATTTTGTACTGTTTGCCATGGTGATTGTACCGGCAACGTAGTATTTTTTGTCGGGAAGTGGGCAACATAATTTTTATGTGGTTCTGGCACTGTCATTCCATGGACATGCAATTATCTAATTAATAAATAGCGTAGGGTACATGCAAATGATATCGGGATTAACCAGAAATTAAATTTGTCGTAACAGTAATGGAGTGAACTGTAAAATTATAAAACTGTGATGAATGACATAAAAATACTTATTTGATTATAAAGTGCCAATATTATAGGCAGAATCATTTCAATGTGCAAGCATACATCAATTAAGCAATTTTTATCGTCTATTTCTATTTTTGTGCAACTACTGTTTTCCTATTTTCCCATTCACTATGGTGATATCGGTTGGAACGTACTAGAAGCAACTACTTGATCACCACTGCAAACTGCTGCTCTGGGATTTGAATGTGACAGTGCTGATCGGGTAGTTGCGTTTGGTATGTTCCAACCAATTTTTGTGTTACAAGCACACGATTTCGTAAAAGGTTTTGTAATTTTGAAATAAATACGGATTTCATCCATATTTGCACAAAGTAATGTTAGTAATGCGGGCAAGCTTATGGTTGCAAACTTGTTAAGTTTATCTACATTAAATGCAATTTTGCTGTCGGAATGGCACCAAAATGCGTGCAACCTATAAAACTTCCAACGCTTCCACAACGTTCAAATTTGTGATGTCGCATGAATGAGCCCTATAATTCCACCTCCGACATATAAAATCTACCTATTAGGCCTGTTTTTATTTCTGTGTCAATATATGTGGAAAACCATGACTCAAAACAAATGTCTTTATTGCAATTAGTCAAATAAGTTTGATAACTTATTTATTACTAGCAGGGGTACCCGGCGTTGCCCGGGTTAATTCGGCGCCCATTCGTCCTACGCTCAACCGTCCCGCGCTTGATCGTCCCGATCCCGATCGCGGTCCCGAACCCGATCGCGTTCCCGAACCCGATCCCGGTACCGATCTCGATCCCGCTCCCGATCGTCACGCGCCCAATCGTCCCACGCCCAATCGTCCTGTGTCCGATCGGCAGCGCCCAGGGACACGTTTTTGGCCCTGGACACCCCAAGAACGGTGGCCACGGGATGCGAGCCCCTGCACTGGGTGTCCCATGCCCACGCCGACGCAGTAGCGAAGGTTTCGAGAGAAAATCTCAAACTGTGGAAATGTATTCCGGTCAAACAGACACACAGACACACAGAATCCTTCCTTTATGTATATTGATCTCAGCAAATTTACATAATTCAAAATGTACGTCACTCCTTGAGTGACACTTCGGGCTGGGTGGCTGTGGCGCTGACATTACATCTTCTAAATTTTGTTCTATCTGCCACACATTGTAGCACATTTTACAGGCAACTACACTGTGACAACATGATGTGACAGTTGGTTGCACAGTGAATGCTATAATAAAAGCTAGGTCAGTAACTGATAAATATATTACTTTCATTGCAAAAGGTATACTCACAACTGCAAATGACGACGCAACATGTCATCAATGTTTGACAGCTCTTCATCTGTAAATGCTAAAAGTTTTTCGGCATTTATTGTGTGAGCTTTGAAAATTACGTTTTTTCATCTTTTATTTTGTTAACCAACTGTAGCCCACAACTCAATGAAATTAACCACTTATCTACCCGTTCACCTGCTAGAACGGGGCCACTACCACCAAGTCGTACACTTGATAACCATCCACTGAACTACCTGAACTACCAACTGGTGGTAGTGGCCCCTTTCTAGCAGGTGAACAGGTAGATAAGTGGCTAGTTTCACTGGGTCATGTCCCGCGGAGGAAGCTTGCACTAAGGGTTTCCAGTAATTGGGGGATTGCATGGACATCCGTGTGTTCTAAGTCTGTGGTACCAGGAAATTGTCGCTGTTGAAAAACGTGTGGTAGGAGGGGCGTAATTAACAAATTGTCCATTTTGCCATATGTGTGGTGGAAAGGATGTAATTAAGGAATGGTATGTATTAAATATGTTGTTGCGGCAACGTTATTAACTGATTTCCCCAATGAGCTTGCTAATGCGCAGTAACACCAACGGATCTTGCAGAAGTTGGAGGACCGTTGAGCACAAGTTGTGGCGCTTCAATTAAAGGATAAACGGCGAAGTGTGTGTTTTGTGACAACTGTGCGAACAGACGGAGGAGGAAAACTGCGGTGCTTCAATAAAACGGCGTTTAGTGCATGTTTTGTGACAATCGGGCGAACAGGCGGAGGTTTTTATCTTTTAGTTATAAGGAAGCCTCAACCTATCCTTCTGCTAGAAAGGGGCCACTACCACCAAGTCGTACACTTTTCAACCATTGACTGAACTACCTTAACTACCAGCTGGTGGTAGTGGCCCCTTTCTAGCAGGAGAATAGGTAGAGGCTAGTTTCACTGGTCAACGAGGAAGCTTGCAAGCTAGGTTACGAGGGTTCCCAGTAATGGGAGATTTAATTTACATCCGTGTTGAAAAACCTGTGGTGACAGGGACGTAATTAACGAATTGACCCTGTTGAAAAATGTGCTAATTACGTCGTTGCTCCGTAATTAACGAATAGGGACCGTGCGCAAGCAAGATGGCGCTGCATGAGCATGATCCGTATTGATCTAGCCGGTTCAATCAGTCAGCTCAGTTTTGCAGAAAAACGCCACCAGGGGGCCAAATTGCTATGCGTACTGTTCCTATTGATCAAGCAGTCACCTCAGCGTTGCAGGAAATGCCACGAGGGCGCGACTCTTGCTATGCGCACGGTCCCTATTGTCCCTGTTTCCATTAACAAATGGTATTTATTGTTAAATTGCAGCGCGTCAAGGGAAGGAACGAGATTGTTATCTTTTATTTTATAAGGAAGGAAAACGGAAGGGGGGGGGGGGTGGTTGTGCGCATTTTGCCACGGACGGAGATTTGCCCTTTTATTTATAATGGATAAAATATATACAACAGCTATTTAATACCAACGCTATTAGACAGCTAAAACATCAGAAAAACAAAATATCTTTGAGTAAATACACTTAGAAAAGCGATTAATTTATAAATTCAAAGGCATCGTCATTTTTCAAGCAAAGCAACGACGCCGAGTATAGTTGTTTAAATTACGAAAAACATGCCTTAACTTCATAATGTAAACAGAAAACTATTACTACCTTGGAATTAACATCCTCAAGAATGCGCTCACCTTATTTGCGATCGATATATCCTCGAATTTGGTCTGAAATTTGACCGGCAATTTTGCGATTCTCGACGAAAAACGAAGCGGCGTTTTCCAAAATGGCGGATGCGAAAGCGTCCAAAAGCATGCAGCTCATTGGTCACTTGTCGGCTCCTTTGCAGTCACACATTTTGCGCAGCCAACTGCTGCAGTTGCGGTTACATAACCCCATATTAGTATTCCTTGGTTGAAGGGATCTAATCGTCAAATATGGAAGTGTCATGGCGACTGTGGAAATGAAATGCAGTTACCATTGTTATAAAAGGAAACATGTAACATGTCGCTTTTGCATGTTAACAAACAGGATCAGTAAAACACTGTGTTAGTAGGGAAATGGTTTCCAGGATTAGAAGTGATGATATAAATGCAGCACATTCGAGTACATTTAATGCAGAACTTTGTATGAAAAGGTTTCATCTGTTTACTTGCAAAAGATAGATTAATAAAATAATATGGTAAAATATCTTGCTCCAAGCAAGGCATGCATATGAAATACATCTGAGGTGTGCATGGTAGTTATTTATTAATGGTTTTAGATACAAGCTGTATTTTAGTTATATTATTGCTGTATAAATATGCACAAAACATGTCAAATATTCTTGACTCCATTTCGTCCTGTTCACAGCTTAACACTCCAATTGCCTCCTGAATGCTGGTTCTTAGTTCTTGTTCTGGAATAATATAGTTACCTATTAATTTACACAGCTTACCACCTTCCTATTGGTGACCGCGAGTTGCCAGCAATATTTGAAAATCTGTGAACAATGCTTTTGCATCTAAGGTTGCAGTGAATGTGATCATAAGGATCACAAGGCCAACTCTCAGGAAAACAATGTTTGGTATCCCAGAATATATTGATTAGACAATGTGTTAATGGATTGGTCCCTTACCTTTCTAGCTTATTTACCAGGAATATTATTGTTCAGTGCAACCTTGATTGCAGAATGAATATAAGTTTATGTATTTAATCACCATATTGCATCCCCATTCATAGGCGCCTGATTTTTTGCCCAAATATCGGCAATCACTTGATCAACATTATCACTGCCTCGTACTTGTCTGCTTGGCATACAAGTACCAACATTAGGTGCTAATTCTGTACAATAAAGGCCTTCTCCACATATTCCTTCCGAGTCTCCTAAACCAGCGCAATGGTCTCCCATGGCCTAATAATAACATAAAAGTTTATTTAAAATTAAGTTTGTGTAGGATGATTATGTTAAGAACATTATATACTGACGCTAATGCAGACATAACAAATGTTGCATGTATCCATTGCAAATCCATATGTGCAGAGCCTTCGCGTGACTTCCATAGCGAGACATTCTCTTGGATGACAATTGGCACAATCGGCCCTATAGGGAATTCAGGAACATCAAGAATATTTAAATATATATAGTGAAGCTGTGCACGTGAATGAATTAATCTTACAGTTGTATCACAGACAAGATGACAAGAAACTGGATGCAGTAGTACATGTTGGCAAGATGTTCTGGATTAATGAATATGTTTTAATTTAAGTCTGTTGGTGGAACCAATCATTTTCTATGCTTTGCTTTGCCAATCATGTGCATGCATTTGAATCCATGAAAACTATTAAAACCGTCTTGAATTTCACAATGGGCAATGAATATCAATTAATTTCATTATGCCATTGTAATTTTAACTCGGTTTATTGTGTCAGCCACAGACACTTCAATTACACCTAACACTCAAACATCAATTGAAAACAGAGGGTTCAAGAAGTTTAGTAAATACCTCATAATGAAAAACATGTATGGCTGTGCTGTATAAAATTGGTTTTATTTTTCGTGAAGTATGCGTTAAGGGACTTGAGCTCCCTGTGCGTTAGGACCAGTTATCCCTGGTCTCACACGTGGTCATCTTAAACAGGATTCACTGTACATGTTGAATGTTGATTTCTGAGAATTCTCTTAATTGGTTCAGCGAATGTGTTGCGTAACTTAATTGGTTCAGCGAATGTGTTGAGTAACCTTTTGAAAGTTGTTGATTGTTATTAGATTATGTAATAAGTTGCGTAATAGCTTGTTCTTAGAAATAATGCGCATAGTTAATGAGTAGGACAACTGGTTTGTCCTTTTGTTACTATATAAGACTCGAGTTTTGAATTGTTGAATGAGTGTGACTCCAGAAGTCATGATGGCTGGACCAGTCTCCAAGTGTGTGATGCGACCTCATCCTTGTAATGTATTCTAGTTAGTGTAAAACCCAACCAAGTTGGTCTACTAATAAAGTGTATCCAAGCAGTCACCAAGAATAATCCATATTTATTGAACACATAGCTACTACAAAACATTTTGGTCCGTCGAGGCGGATTATTCTGGTGACTTCGAGGTTCTGGAGTTCAAGTTTTCTCACTTGAGGAGTGAGGTCGATGGTTCTGGTGTTCCTGTCATGGAGGCCTTACTAAAGAAGAGACGTTCCATATCAACTCAAATTAAGGTGTTGGAATCCGCCATAAGAGATCCTGTGGAGTTGAGTCAGGAACACCTCCTGGACTACCATGGTCAAGCGGTAGCGCTGAGGAAGGAGAACGTGGATCTACATGATCTTATCAGTATAAAGAGTTCAGATGAGAACTATGACGGACACGAGCAACAATTTTGTGAGCTGGCGGAGAGGATTAACAAGCTGAAGGTGGCTTTGGATGGGTTCTTCGCAAGGAGTGCAGATGGGTCGCTGATGAACACCTCGATGCCGGTGCTATATCCTGGGGCTCCGATGGCTCGAATGCCAACTGAGGTGCGATTACCGCGGCTTGATCTTCCAGTGTTTGATGGTGACCTGTATAAGTGGTTGGCATACCACGACTTGTTTAAAGCCATTGTCCATGACAACGTAGGGCTTTCTGGAGCCCAGAAGCTCCAGTACCTCAAAGCGTCTTTGAAAGGGGAGCCAGCGTTGCTCATTCAAAGTATCCCAATCTCCAACGTCAACTATAATGAAGCATGGGGACTATTGGTGGCCAGATACCAGTGTAAGAAAGAACTAATTCGTGCCCACTTTGAACGTTTGGTGTTGCAACCTAGCTTGCAGTGTGAATCTCCAACGGCGCTGCGCAAGTTGGTTGATACTACTACCGAATGTGTCCGTTCTCTGGAGGTGATGAAGCTGCCCAAGGAGGAACTCTTTGATCTGATGGTGATACATCTAATTTCCAAGAAGTTGGATGCAGAGTCGAGACGCCAATGGGAACGTTCCCTCGTTGATTCAACTCTACCAAGCTTTGATAATTTCGTCAAGTTTCTGGATAACCATGCTCGGATAACAGCAGTGACATTAGCAACATCGGGAAAGACTGTATCCAAGGTTCCAGTTACCCGAAATTATGCAGTGGTGCAGGAGGGTGTCTTGAAGATCAAGTGTGAAGTCTGTAAAGGAGACCATCTGGTGTTTAAATGCGAAGAATTTCTGAAGTTATCCGTCCTGCAGAGGATTGAAGCTGTGAAACGTATGCGGTTGTGCTTCAATTGTCTGCGTCGGGGGCATACCGCTCAACAGTGTGCTTCAGGACATTGCAAGAAGTGTCAACGAGGTCATCATACCCTGATTCACCTTGACCGTACTGTCCAGAGGCCAGCAGAATTCAGACCAGTGGAGGCTGCGGAAACAGTGGCTGCTTCTCCGGTAGTGTCAGAAGTTGGTGTGGTACCTCAAGTGTTACTAGCTACGGCGCTCATTCGTGTGCAAGATGGTAATGGAATGAGTGTAGTGTGTCGCGCCTTTCTGGACAACGGGTCCCAAGGTTCCTTTGTCACCGAACGGTGTGTTCAGAAGTTGCGACTTCCTCATCAACGGGTGAATGTGAACATCGTGGGTTTGGCATCAGTTGGCATCCAACGAGTACGTTCTCGGGTGAATTTGGTGTTCACGTCATTATACAGCGAAGTGAAGTATGAGGTGCCAGCGCTGGTGCTGTCAAAGATTTCAAACCCATTGCCCCGGTGTGGGGTGAAGGTGGACAACTGGATGCATCTAGAAGGGTTGCGACTGGCTGACCCTCAATTCTCTCAACCTGGGGAGGTGGATGTACTTTTGGGTGCGGACATCTATGTGCAGCTAATGTCCTCGGGACGTCGTGTGCTGCAGCCCGGGTTCCCATCTTTAATGGACACGGCCTTGGGGTGGATTGTGACGGGAAGTGTGGTAGAGGAGCAGGAACGACCGGTCCCATGCTATCAAATAGTGGTGCATCACAGTGAATTGAATACGGAGAAGTTACTGCAACGTTTTTGGGAAGTGGAAGAGGTGCCCCAAGCAGTGACCTTTACGGAAGAGGAGAGACTGTGCGAGGAACATTTTGTTTCGACTTTTGTTCGAGATGTTACCGGCCGATGTGAAGTGCGATTGCCATTTCGGAAGGACGTCGGACAACTGGGGCCTTCAAGAGAAGCAGCTCTGAGAAGATTTCTGCAGTTGGAGAGACGATTGGATATGAATCCAGAACTCAAGGCGAGATACGTGGCCTTTATGAAAGAATATCAGGAGTTAGGTCACATGTCTGTGATTCCTGAAGTTCAAGTGGGGTTATCATCGGACGCGACGTACTATCTGCCTCATCATGCGGTTCTAAAGGAGGGTAGTACTACTACTAAGCTGCGAGTTGTGTTCGACGCCTCGGCAAAGTCAGCGTCGGGAGTCGCCCTTAATGATCGACTGATGATTGGGCCCAAGTTGCAGGAAGACTTGTTTGGCCTTGTGGTTCGTTTTCGCACGCATTTGGTAGCCTTTTCAGCGGACATTGAAAAAATGTATAGGCAAGTCAAGATCAACCCCGAGGATGCGAACTTCCAGCGTATTTTGTGGCGTGAATCTTCAGACCTGCCCATTCAGGACTTTCAATTAAACACGATTACCTATGGGACTGCCTCGGCACCATTCCAGGCAGTAAGATGTCTTCAGGAAGTAGCAGAGCAGAATCGTTGGCGGTGGCCAGAAGCGGCGACGGTGACAATTAGAGACTTTTACATGGATGACTTGATGTCCGGGGCACTCTCCCGGGAGCTGGCAATGACACTGCAAGACCAGCTGATCACACTATTGAAGGATGGCGGCTTCTGGTTAAGAAAATGGGTTTCAAATGAGCCTGCTATTGTAAACCATGTGAATGAGACGCTTCGCGGTAATGAAGCTGTTAAGTGCATAGAAGCTGACAGTGTCATAAACCTACTGGGGCTTCGATGGAATCCACGATTGGATGAATTCTCCTTTGTGTTCCAGGACACGCAGGATAGTAACATTAATTCAACTTCATCACTGACCAAGCGTCAGGTGTTGTCAGCCCTTGGACGAGTGTTTGATCCTCTTGGGTGGTTGGTGCCAGTGACCGTTCGTGCGAAGATGATGTTCCAAGAGATATGGAAAGTTCACTCCGACTGGGATACTCCGCTGCTTGCGAAGACGTGTGAGGATTGGAGAAGCTATACTAAAGATTTGGAGGTGATTGAAGACCTGAGGATACAGCGTTGTGTGGTACCAGTGGGAGCGGTGACGTATCGATTGTGTGGTTTCTGTGATGCCTCAGAACGAGCGTATGCAGCTGTGGTATATTTAAGATCCAGTTCAACCACAGGAACCTGTTGTGTGAAACTTGTGGCAGCTAAAACGAAGATTGCGCCAGTAAAAACGTTATCGATTCCTCGATTGGAACTGTGTGCGGGTGTTTTGTTGGTGAAGTTGTTGGCGGCCGTTGCGAAAAGTATTAACTTGGAAGTTCAACCTAGTTGGTGTTGGAGTGATTCGACCATTGTGCTCTCGTGGTTGGCTTCACCATCCTATCGATGGAAGACCTTTGTAGCAAATCGGGTAGCAGTGATCCAGGAACATAACTTCGTATGGAGGCATGTGGTGAGCTTGGACAATCCAGCAGACTGTGCCTCCCGAGGCATTTCGGCAAGGGAGCTACTTGAACACCCCAGCTGGTGGAGTGGTCCCAAATGGCTTGAAGAAGATCCGGATTCAGGGGAGAGTCCTCTGATTAGGGAGCCAGAAAAGGAGTTGCCGGAAGAAAAAAAGGTTATGAGAACTCTTACAGTCGTTGTGGATGCGTCGTGGATCGAAAGATTTTCTTCATTGTCTACTCTTCAAAGAGTGGTGGCCTTCTGCTTACGATTTGCTAACAATGCTCGTTCTACCCAAGTTCCTCGGCGTGGATTTTTGAGTGTTCAGGAGTTGGACTTGGCTTTGGCTGTGCTGTTTCGTTTGGTGCAACAACAAGAGTTTTCCCAAGAATTGCAAAGTTTAAGGAGTCATCGAGGATTGCCAGCTAAGAGTCGGTTGTTGACTCTAAACCCATTTGTTGACCAAGAGGGACTTCTTCGGGTTGGAGGGCGATTGAAGAATTCTAAGTTATCTCCTGATGCCAAGCATCCTATAATTTTGCCTCGAAATCATCGGCTAACAGTTATGCTGGTGGAGCGAGAACATCAAAGACAGCTTCATGCCGGGCCACAGTTATTGTTGGCAGTTCTTCAGCAGAAGTATTGGATCCTGTGTGGCCGGGATGTGACCAGAAGAGTGGTGAATAAATGTATGGTGTGTCACAAACAACGGACAGCTACATCTTCCCAACTAATGGCTGATCTTCCGGCGGCCCGAGTGCTGCCGTGTGTTGGAGCGTTCGTGTCCACAGGAGTAGATTTTGCGGGACCTATAATGTTGCGAGTGTTGAAAGGTCGTGGGCAGAAATGCTTCAAGGGCTATATCGCCATTTTTGTGTGCTTCGCCACGCGTGCTGTACATCTGGAATTGGTGAGCGACATGACGACGAGTGCGTTTATTGCTTCGTTGAAGAGGTTTGTGTCCCGCCGAGGAAAACCAGGTCATTTATATAGTGACTGTGGAACTAATCTGATTGGAGCTAACAAGATACTGGACGAGATGTCGACGATTGCAAGAGATGTGTGTCGAGATGAATTAGTGCATCGTTATCTGGCCGAAGAAGGGATTCAGTGGCATTTTAACCCGCCAGGAGCTCCTCATTTTGGCGGCCTTTGGGAGGCGGGAGTAAAATCAGTGAAATTTCATCTCCGAAGAGTGATGGGAAGTGTTCTGCTTAATTATGAAGAAGTGGCTACAATTTTGGCTCAGATTGAAGCGTGCCTTAATTCACGACCACTAACACAGCTTTCCAGTGATCCGGAGGATTTGTTGCCGCTTACCCCTGGACATTTCCTGGTGGGCCGTGCCTTAACATCGATTCCGGAGCCTGATCTGACTGGTATGGCGGAAAATAGGCTGTCTCGGTGGGAGCTGCTCCAGAAGCTGACTCAAGACTTCTGGAAGCGTTGGAGCTTGGAGTATGTAACAAGATTACAGCAGAGGCCCAAGTGGTGGAAGAAGTTTAATGGGTTGAAGGTTGGAGACCTTGTGCTGTTAAAAGAGGATAGACTTGCACCGACTCAGTGGCGGCTGGGCCGTATCTTACAGTTGCATCCTGGCAAGGACAGTTTAGTCCGTGTTGTAACCGTTAAAACTAGTACTGGACAGTTTCGGCGACCTATTGTTAAAATCTCACCTTTACCGTTAGATTGTGAATGATTGTTGAAGGGGTGCCTTCAAGGTGGGCAGAATGTTGAAAGTTGATTTCTGAGAATCTTGTTGCTTGTTTAGAAATTGTGTTGCATAACATTTAAAATTTGTTGTTTGTTATGATTG
>JAQIWR010002395.1:0-11251 GCA_034695945.1 Glomeris hexasticha | reverse complement strand
AAACTTTGACATCTAATAACTTATTTTTACTAATTTTCACAGACATTTTGTTGCACCACTTGCTTTCTTTGTGACTTAACTTCAGGTAGTTAAAGTTTCAGGGTACCTTACAAAACCGTGTCAGTTCACCTTTAATATAATTAGTTATACATGGTTATAGGTTGCATTAAGCCTACTTTAATTTCGAGCCCATGTTATGAAATGCTGTATATTGGAGGCTTGATTACCTGGAGTCCATGTAACGTCTAAGCAGAACTGAATAATCTTCTTGGAAACGTGCAACTGTGTCGGGACGTTGAAGTCCTCTCCTCTCAGGAGTGAAGAGTGCCACAAGTAGCAAGAGAAGAGAAGTTGGTTCATCGAGTGCCAATTCACGAACACTGACCATGAACCTCATGTGCATCTCGTGCAGCGATGGTGACACGAGTCTCTGCATGTCGGCCACACGTAACCTGGGACATCCTTCGTATTGTGGGAAACGAACATCGGGCCAACATTCCCTCTCCAAGTCGTAGGCATAAGCTGCTCGAATCAGCAACATCTTCGACAATCAATGTTGCAATGTATATGTATATGCAAGTTTCTTATATTCTAAATGTAACTATAGGATTTATGAATTGGGCTTTTTCTTACCTCTAACATTCCTGCTCGCAGCAATGTAGCTTGATCCGGAGTAGGCAACTCGGAAAACGTATCCAATTGGCCCACATAATGAGTCAATCTTTTAATTGTGGCAGTGAAGTAAGACACAACTTCCACAGATGGTCTGTCACCATCATGGTCGACAATCTCAGGAGGATAAGGCACTGCTTGGAAGCTCATTTGGTATTTGTTGACCATATCATTAATCACAGCTGCATCTAATTCACTCAAAGAAGACAGACGAGGTTGTTGAATTGTTGGAGTTCTCGTTCCTTGCGATCGCGTTGATTCGTCACCACTTCCAGATAACCCTGAAGTGGAAGGTCCCAATGGTATTCCAAGGATAACTGGCCCTGGTGGTTCCCGTACTCCAACTTCCCCTGTTTCCTATATGCAGACAAATATTCTCATTAGGACCTTGATGAACACATCAAATTTATTCTGCAGATTAAATAAATGTATAAAGAACGAATCTCTCTGAAAAGAAATATGCCTAGACATATGATAATTGGTATCTACAAATGTTATTATTAATGTATTCGAGTGATTATAGGCCTACTGAATATATGTTTAATTAATAAATGTTTCATAATTATATAGTATTACAGGTTTCAAGTAATTTAGGCATGGCTAGGCTTATATTCAGTTACATGACAGTAATTTAGCAAAAATATGATTATAAAAGCATTTATTCATGTTTTATAATTATACTATATTTTTCTGAAATTAAAATATAAAACTCCTTCTTTGTAAATGGATAGTGATAAGGTTATGAAAACGGTTCAAAACACTACAGCAATTAGAATAGTAGGCCATATATATGTATTTATAACTAGATTTTATTGAAAGCAACCTGCTTAGATTTCGCTTTCCTCTCCATCCTTGTCCTCAACAACTGCACTCTTTCCTCTTCAGTCATCACCCAACTCTTCTCCATGCCAATACTGACGCATTTTCGGAATCGGCAATATTGACAGCACTTCCTGGAACTGATGGTGATCTCGCAGCGACCTTCGTAAGGGCACTGGAAATTGTGGTATGCATCGTTCTGAACGGAACGTCTGAAGAACGCTTTGCAACTATCGCATGAGATGCCCCCAAAATGGTAGCTCTTCGCTCTGTCTCCACACACTCCACAGATTTTGGAGCTCCTCTGAGGAGCCAGGTAGCCTGCTGCTCCAAGTTCTGGGCAACTTGTTGGAGCCATTCTGCTCGTACTTGGGATGTTGGTGTCGGATTGTGCGGATGTGGTTCCGTTGTCTTTGTTGCTACCCATTGGCGGCTCGGCCATTCCGAGCATCCGGCACACCTGATATACACCGGTTAACAAGTGGTGTCATGTGACAATTGTCTTCACACAGGTGTATGTTACGTGAATAAGTAGCAGATAATGTTAGTGGAAACAAAGGCTGGCCCTAAGAGGTTATATTAACATAATTTTTTGAATTATCAAGGGAATTGTATTGCATGTGTTAGGGGAAAAATACATTGAGATGTGTTATAAACTGCATTATGATACAAGTGTATATGTGCAAGTAGCCTGGCCTAGTGCTCCTATCAATACATAACTGACCGAATGTTAGGTTACACCCCTCGTTATACAAACTTTCTGCAAATTCTACTGGCTACCTTGAAATTTTTTAGGCAACGCCCACAAGTGTAACACTCATCATTGGTTACACAATGCGATGCAACATGTGTTGCATGCATTTCCAAAATCGTTTAGAACTTTACTAACCCTTTGGGTACACTTGAGTTGCGATTTTCTAAAAATTTAGCCCTATATATATATTATTTCTAAAATGTAGTTTATGTTATAAAGTTCCTTAAGTTACACTATAAGTAGGCCTACCTACCTTTTAAGTTGGGTCCATATTCCTATAGTGGCCAATGTAGCAATGTTCTGGCAGACCTTGGACCTGGTCAGGACATCGATACCCAACACATTATTAAAAGGAGATGTCGTTGTTTGTGCAAGAACTCGCTTCTCCAATCCATTGCCTGGTTCCATGAACTGGAAGAGCTGAAAATGTTGTTCGGATTCATGCATGTTATTAAACAGGATATGTGTGACATTGCACCTCATTGCTCTATATACGTATACTGTAAGTTTGCTTGCATGCAGTGTCTATCATCCCTACCTTCATATGGGCTGGAGTGTTAATTCCGATTAGACTTCAGTTATCTTTCGTGATGGGGCATCATTTAGATATAGGAACCTGAAAATAGCAATCAACAAAGATGTAATTTGAAGAGTTCAAATTATTTAAAGATCTATCCATGAAAATATATATGTTACCGCCAATGTGAATAATCAGGCAATGTGAATAATTTTTACGTACAATTGCCGATTAAGATTAAACTAACCGCTTTACGACAAAAACACCCTAAACATAAATTGACCGCAATGTCTTACTACGTTTATTGAACTGGCTTTCGTCATTTTTGGAAGGTTAGGTTAGGTTTATTGTGCACATGTGCTTGTAGTTACGGTAAGTGCAGTTAACAAACCTAACCTAACCATCCGAAACTAACGAAAGCTAGTCTAATAAACGTATTAAGACATTGCGGTCAGTTTATGTTGACGGTAGTTTTGTCGTAAAACGGATAGTTTAATCTTAATCGGCGATTTCACGTACAAAATTATTCACATTGCCTGATTATTCACATTGGCGGTAACATATACACATTTATAAAAGTATAGGCCTATTGTGTGTACAAGTAATGGGCAATACATATGAAATAAAACATAATAGAAATACCATAAAATCTGCTAAAAATTCATCATGTACCTGCTGACTATAACTAGCAGTTTGTTTTATTATGCATTATTATTATACTATAACATATGAGAAATATATTACGAACAAATAAACTTTTTAGTTGTAAACAAATGAACATCTTTAAGGGTTAATTATACATGTATGTACACTTATAAATGTCTCTATATATATATAAACAAACGCAAAAGGGAATTGTTAATTGAGCATTTCAATTCTCACAATGAAAAAATTATATGTATAGCCAATATATAACAGTAATGCTGTTTCAAACTGTTTGCATTGTGCATGTATATCACAAAGTTATAATACATTTGTATTGCAACGGCAAACCGTGCAAGGTGTTACATAGCACTGCAGTGAAAATTTAGAGCACTATATAAAGTATAGGTATATGTTTTATAATTAAAAATATTAATAATTATAAGTTATTGCGAAGTTAGTATACATGTAACACTATTGTAAATATATAGGCTTACAGTTTACTGTTTCCCTTTGGCGATGCTAAATAATTTACAGCACAATGCGCCATTTTCAAGTGTGGTCCAATAAAAAATTATGCAAAACCGTCCCATTCGAGTGGTGATTGGAGAGAGGGTAAGACGTGCATTTCAAGACACGCCCCTGTGTGACGTCAATCTAACGAATGAGCATTGAAGGCGGCAAAATAAAATGCAATTTGGTTCAAGGGAGTGCATTTTGCAAGGTCGGATTGATGGGCTTTCCCGTCAGCCACCAGCGCATTTTTGCAGACTGCTCTTGGGAAAATCCCTTCAATGCCATTTAACGAAAGCTCTGAAATCCCTCTACTTTCAATTTAATTATTGTCATGCTTTCTTCAACGAATTGCAGACAAATCTATAAATAAGTATAGCATGTCTGTTTTTGCCTGCATCCAAGATAAAAATGTCTAAATTTAAATTTATACCCTACTTCGATCTGTCCCAATTTATTTTTTACTACATAAATAACCTCGGCATTTAGTTGCTTTTTGTCTGTTCCATTGCCTGACATGAATTTCCATTTTATTTCGAGTGCAATAAGAAGGGGAACTGTAGTTGCATGAGAGTTTGGAAGTTGTTGTAAAGTGTTATGTACAATGTCTTGATGGAGTGAGAAATGGGGATTTAGGATGGGTTTTCACAAATTAGCAGGCTGGTTGCAGAGTGAAGGTTACGTCACAATTGGATTTTATATTGCTATTATGTGACACTATAGTTTATATAACTTGATTACTGTATATGTAAGTCTGTGCAAACACGTGCTGAGATTACATGAAATAATGTGGTCCATGATAGCTCATTAAATGTATACCATTCTTTTTGAGTCTATAGATTTTCAATGGCTGCATTCAATCTCCACTCAAAATCAGGCTATTAAATTATTCAAATATGAATGAACCTAAACCAGTTCTACACGTGTTTTCTGCAGCGATTATTTAGTCAAAATGCAATACCTACTCATGATTATTCGAAACTGGTTTGCCAGACTCTTTGGTCATGTGACTTGGCCTTTATCTAAACCAAAAATTCTTAAAATGGCCATTTTGTCTAAAGATTGAATGCAGCAAAGTGCACATCTTGCAAAATTCAATTTTGAGAAATTACATTATGTGTTACTGACCAAGTGATCAGAGTATTCTCCACAAATTCCCGATTTGAAATAATTTGCTAAATATTATTTTCATATGCAAAATGGCAATAATTTAGTGGTAAAAAAGTTTTCTGAATATTTCTTCTATAGGTTAAAAATGTATTCATAATTTAAGTTAATTCCATTATTTTTCCTGTTAATATATCTGAAACATATTAGTGTTTTGCAATTGTAATCTTGTAATACCTATCTTATGTAGGGTTATGACATGTATTCGTGTTGAGATGTGGAGATTTACACATTTGGGGGATTTGGAGCTAGTGATGACGTTGGGAATGAGAATGAAATTGGCTCAAAGAAGAATGATAAAGCAACATGTGCATGAGTAAAAGTAAAGTTTGTCTCGGCTCCAGTTTGACGTAAGCGGCATTGACCTTCAGGGTTTCCCAGGGTACGTTCAGTTGTTGAGAAGGTAAACGAGGAACCGCCCTGCCAATAATAACTGCCAATAATAAGTAGGCCTACTTCACTCTCCAGTCTCCAATTCAAATTCATATCAAACTGAATTTGGGTAGGGCGAGATAAAAATAACCCTTGCATATATTATTTTCTTATCTAACAGCATTATTGCCAGATTGTAAAAATGATGGGCCATGCAATGCTGGGAAGCAATCTCATATGGTGGATGTTATGCAGTGAAGCTCTAATAAATATCATTGCAGCCGTTACATAAATTCAATCTCTCACATGAAAATTATAAAATGACATAATTTAAATTACTAGACTAATTTGGCGATGCTCTATAACTTGCAAGCTGGAATTAATGCTCTAAATATAAGGGACAACCTTGACAACTTCCAGTTTTGTAATCTATCATTACAATATGATATTATAAAAAGAAAACTTAATTAGATACAAAATATGGGTTATATTTTAGAAATGAAAAAATAATAATGCAAATATTTAATTCATATCATAGTTACAAACAATTGCACTTGCACATGCGCAAACAGGTTGTGTTTCCTGCATGCAGCACATGATAAGCCTACATAATAAGAAAACAAAAGGATGAAATACTTTGTGACGTCACCCAAATATTTAATTGCATGCTTAATGCTACAATCACTGTATAAAAAGCATGAAAATATTATACATGCAAATACAAGTTAACTGTGCATTGCATTAAAAGGAGCACATTAATTTGAATGAAATGTCAAGTTTATATTGTAATATGGAATGCAATTATGCAAAATAGCACATGAAAATGTTTAAATATTTAATATTGATTGATGGTACCATTTAGGAATTTGAAATGAATAGTGTTTAAATTCTATAAGTGGTTTGCATAGAGTACCATGTTATTTTATAGAGCAGCTTATTTATTGCTCTTCTACATGTTTGTTGATGGATGCTGAAATTATATACAGTAACTAGCTATTTAAATTGAATCTTTGTGTACCCCGTCCCCTATATACAAGGAAATGATTTCTAAATAACTTGTTGGCCAATAATTCGAACACATTTTATTGCATACCAACACGACTTTTACATTGTATAGTCTGCAGATTGAGGCCGATTGGTCTGGTTTTATTGAGGTTTTCCTCCCTTTTATTCCACGTGTTAACATTGAATTGATGAATGTGGCTTTATTAATGACGGGGCTTTCCCATGTGTTCTCAAAGCGTGTATATAGATTATTATCATTTAAAATTGGTGGTCCAGCTGATAAAGACAAAAAATACTTTGAAAGGCCGATTTGTATCGAGGAAATTATTTTTCTATATGACCATGGTCATAGAGTAATAATATAATGCATTACTCTGTTTAATTTCATTGTGTGTTGAATAACATTTTCTCTGATTTTCATCCATGCAATAGGAAGTTGGTGAGACAACAGTGACGTGAGAAAAGTCAGTTCAGGTGTTTTGGAAATGCTATTATTCAGGGATGCATGTAAATCATGCACTGTTTTTTTTTGTTGCAAAATTGAAAAATGCTATATATTCCTATATTGCACTTGAAAAGAAGTAAATGCCATTATGGCAGCTATTCTATTGTAATTGCCATTGCATATAAAATGTTAATAACCTTCAATGTTATCGTCCAGACTAATGCATGCAACTTTTTGTATTTTTCTTCCAGTTAAGTACTTCTTGTGAACACCTGCTCTCCAGATGCAATAATACATCTGCTTACTTATTTGCATAATAAGTGCATAGTACCTGATATCCATAGTCTTAATGCACACGCAATGAATAAACAGCAGAAATTTTGCAATAGTATATTAAAATGAGATTTTGCTGTGATTCGTAGTTATGAGTTTTATTATATTTGCTATATTGTAGGCCTATATATTGCATGGAAAGAAAATATAGCTACTGAAAACCAGCTTGAAATAGGGCCAAGGTTTTTGAAAGGAAATTTATGGGTATATAATATGTGCATGAAATAGTCATTTTGCATTAAGGGGAAAGGACCGTCTCAGTGTCAAACCATATTGTATTTAAAAACGTGTCTAACTTAATTCGAAGGGATTCAAATATATTTCTATATAACCCTAAAATCGCTTAAGATTTGCTAATTTACCCAAATTAATAATGCAACAGTCCAGTAAGATGTATGTTGTGGTAATATTTGTATATTGTGTCACTATAATTAATCAATAATTTTATTTTAAATTATATATAGCCTACATGCATTAAGTATGCATTATATGTTATACAAGGTAACAGTGCAATAAATAACCAGGCAATATTTATATCACGTTCTGTATGGAAGTTGACACTGGCAATCCAAAAATTGTACTTCTGATGACGTTGATTGCGACCTTCAAGAAAATTGCATTTCTCTGTCTTGAATACTAAATAAAGATGGAAGAACGAGTTCCAATTTTGAAGCTCGGTGAATAGCATGAAACTACTCTAATAAATGTCATTTCCCAAATTTCATAGGTATTGATTTCCTGCTCGCAGTAATTTCATAGCCGAAGATAACAAATTGCAAATAAAGTACTACAGTATAGTATTATTATAGAATTTAAACAAAAGTTGTACGTGCTGTTTGGCAGGAAAGAAAATCACAATTTCCACTTTGGATCACAGCTTTTCTGCATTACCCAATCCTTTGTCACTTTCAGAATCCAGATAATTTCAAAAACTGTAACACCCAATACCTACTTTTAATTAAGAAGGCATATGGTTGCAATTATTTATTGAAATATTTACTTTTTGTTAAATATGCTGCATTTGGAGTTTTCCATATCCATAGACTTACGCCCATGCTTCCAGGCATAACAGTGCAAAAGCGCGTAACACGGGCGTAACTCTTATTAGTAAATTCATCCTTTATGAAAAAAGATCTTTATTCAAAACGACCCAATAATTATTGACTAATTACAATCATCGTATAACAATATTGAGATCTGGAATATGTCTATATACAATATGCTGGCATTTAGCTGGAATTTAAATTACACACCCTGACATTTACTACATGTTGAATGGATTTTCTTTTTTGAAGATAAATTACTGATTGATATTTTATAACCAGGATACTTGCATGCAAATCAGTGTTGTTGTCGCCACTAGGAATGATTTGCATAAACACTTGCATGAATTTAAGAGTAACACAAACGTCGACCTTCAAAATTTTGAGTGGAATGACCTGTGCATGTGATCATTTGACTTATGTTTAAAAAAATATGTGTATCAAACAATACTGTATATACAATATTGAAGCCAAGGTGTAAGCCTATGTGACTTTGTACTTTTTATTTTAAAATGCTCGTATCTTGGCAATATGATGCACATTATATATGAATTTTAATTGGTCCTGCCGTTACATCCTGGTTGTTGCATGAAATTGAATGGAGATTGTTTTAATTTGGATGCTATTCTGCGTCAATAGTTGCTGCTTTTGGCGATTTTCCCACATATGTTACGTCATTACTAACTTAAAATCGTTTTCTTCATGCTTGATGAATTTAACGATAGGAAGAAGATCCGTATATGTGAAGGTGTGTGTACTTTATAGACCTTCAAATTCAGGTATATAAGGTTGACGACATATATATGCACTAGAAAAATGATTGTTGTCCAAATAATATTTCATGCATAAAACCCTTTATATACTGAATACCCCTATATTTACGTGGAAATAAGCAAATTAAGAATAGTTGTCTATTGTATTATGATAACTAATTTATATCAATTGCAGTTCATCGCTTCTGTAGTAATCTAAATTCAAGTTTGCACTTTTTGAGCTTCGTTATTTTATATCAAACTCGTTGTTTAGTTGCCGCAACTGGTAATAGAGGAACCACATTAAGCCAACTTATATCCGATTACATGCACATTATTCAGACACCATTCTTATTTTTAAAGTGGTTGAACCGCATTTTAACATGCTGCTCTTCACTTGCACATGTTATTCTAGAATCACTTTTTTAGAGCAGCTGACATGTATTTTTATTGGGTCTGTTGCAAGTGCTTTTTCCCTTATTATAGTACATACCAGAAAAATTGATCATACCACTTTGTACCACAAGAAATTTAAATTTCTGAGATATAGAATATGTAAATGCTGGTTATTATTAATATTTAACTTCCCTTGTAGTCATCAAATCTCTTCTATTCCTACTATATAGTATATAGTACCTTAGGGAAATCCACTTTATTGTGCAGGAACCCAATATTTTATTTAATATTAGTAGTATTTCAATAAGAATATAATCTGAATACTATTAACCTACATTATAAAAATAATTAATTTCTAAACTATAATATAATTTAATATTAAAAATGGCTTAGTGTTTACAAATCACCTTATTGTATAACTGAATTCTTACTACACAATACTTAGGTGTTACTAATAAATTTGCCATTCAAAGTTCTAACTATAAACCACTTGCTCCGAACATAAAATCCCAAATATTTCTATATATATGTGCTCGAATAAAGTTGAAAATAAATTAGAAACAAATATATAATAAAGTTGAAAAGTACTTACAGTGCGTTGAGAACGATGTCATGTGGTACACTGGCAGTGACCACGTGGTATGGTATTGCAACATCCAACTTTGTCATAGTTTGGAGCTGAAAATGAGCATAATTAGAAGTTGAGGAGGAAGTATTCCGAGCACAGTTTGTTTGGCGTTTGGAAATGTTGGAAAATGTTGGAAAAATGTTGGAAAATGATAGTTTGTAGTTGGTGTTTAGTTGGGAGAAAGTGTGTAGCACGTGCGAAGTGGTCGACGATTGTGTCGGCAGTGAAGTTCGGTTGAGATTTGCCTGCGAGCAGAAAAGAAAACTTCTCTTTTTGTAAGGGGATTCCCTTCATCCGTTCACTCCACAAGTTATGTGTTTGCGCGATTGGTGCAACAAAACACAACCCTAAATACTTCTCTGCACACAACTTGACTAGCTTTTTCAATTGTTTTTAACACGGATTGATGACCATACACTCCTCCCACACTTTCTTTTTTCCACATCCCCACAAAAAAATTCCTGTGCCTACTTTTTTGTCAGTTTTACCTCTGTTCTCATAGAAAACCACTTGTGAGAGAATCGCCAATTGCTTTTTTTCTTCCAGTAAAAAAATCGTTTAGGATGGGCCAAACATGTCGATTCATGTCCGAAACGAGACCTGAACATCCGTTAAACCTTGGGTTAAACGCAGTTGTTTTTTTGTCTATCTTTTTTATTTTTTAAATTATGGTTCCTGGAATTCTGACAAAGATAATGCACACTGTTCAGTCTACATGCAAATTGAAACTTGTTATAGTTTTGATGATTTTTGTTTCAGAAAAATAATTTTTTGTGCATTATGTAAAAATCGGGAAATGGAGTTAAAATGCTATTCAAAATCTGCCTGGAGATTGTCATCATTTCTAAACTGTTCTGGGAATGAATTGAGGGGTACGAAATGTGATGAGTAAGGGATATTTTGGGTGGGGGTGGGGTAGTGTTTATCAAAGTAGGTATCCATCTTCAACGGAAAAGTCTAGCAGTAATTTAGAAATATCCTAATATTTATTAGAATTGTTTTCGAAATATTTTACTATCTGTAATTAATTTTGAATTAAATTAATGAGCACATTAGTTAAAGGTGAACTGACACGGTTTTGTAAGGTACCCTGAAACTTAAACTACTTGAAGAAATGTCATGAAGAAAGCAAGTGGTGCAACAAAATGTCTGTGGAAATTAGTAAAAAAAAGTTATTAGATGTCAAAGTTTGA
>JAQIWR010002394.1:0-11252 GCA_034695945.1 Glomeris hexasticha | reverse complement strand
CCATCCACACGGCTGTACTCCCACCCTACCCCTAGCTACGCTCCTCCAAAATAGGGGAGGCTGCACTGGCGCACCCTATATTAAAAAGCTTTTAATTTTACGATTTCTCTCCAAGCAAAAAGTTTCATATTGGCTGGCATCCCTTTGGTAATCCTTCCTGAATGGGAATGTTTTGCTGAAATTTTTCACTGACATATTAGGCTGATCATCAATAAATGCGACGTTTATCAGACACTATAGAAACGCGATATTTTCTTGGCAAGACTAAAGATATTCAGAGGTTTCAGGCATCCAGTGCTTTAAACTAAAATCTCTCTTTATATAACAGTAAAAACTACAACCAAGTTCACATCTTTTCAGGAGGAAACGGATTTTTAAAAAAGTACTTCACAAAAAGCGACAATCCGCGTCATATATGAAAAGTTCCCTCATTTCGAGATTGGAGCAGGAGATCTGAATTACATTCACAGTTGGCAATATGAAAGGGCTGAGTGAGTTTTTTGTGGGCAGTGATAGGCAGGCAATCGATTTCTGGTAAAAGTGTATTTTTTTGTTATTTCTTAGGCATGATGTTTTTGCCTCAATAGAGTCAAAAGTACGAGTAAATGGCTTTTGCATGAAGAGTAAACATTTCACAGGCGAACTTGGCATTTAATAACTTCGCTTACTTTAGTATAATGTTACTGTACAATGTTGATTATACACATTGGCGCGGTTCATTGAAGAATATCAATTAATAATCTATAGAATCGAGTGAAGTTTATATAGTATATAGCTTCGTCTCTTGCATTTCATGTATCAAATTTACAGTTTCCAGGAATAATATTAAATTACAGCAGCAATTTAAGTATATACATAAAGTGGAAGCATTACTTATAAGTACATTCTCTAAATACAAACGTAATTTTATAGCTGTCTTTTTTTTAGTTGCCAACACCCTTATTAATTTTCTTTTTATATTACCAAGCTGTTGGCAATTTTGCGCAAAGTGTTGTGGATAAATATTTGCATGACTAAAATTAAGCTAATTCGCAAATTCTCGAAGATTTATTTCAACTTTACTGGAAACGAAATATTTAGTGGTAAGTTATTCCATGTTTATATTGATCCGTGCTAATGTAGCTGCTCTGCTAAAAGTCTTCTCCCAAAGGGATGTTTGGCTTAATTTATATGCATGATACTTAAAAATCCACGCTGCTGGAATGAATAATATTCAATTGAAAACGTTGACCTGGACGTATCCGCAAAGCTTGGGAGACAAATCACTACGTCCAGGTTTAACTATGCAGCGATAAATGTGATGGATCGGTCTGGATTTTCTGTGTGACATTTCGGAGTAACAGCGTCAAAAGGTTGGTTTTGTTTTGTGGCCATGCCGAAAAGAATAGTTGGTGCATGTGGCACGTATATGCATCATTATGATGGACGTTTGAGATGAAGTCTGGGCGGAATTTATATATCTTGCCAGATACTGTCCAATTTTCTCTATCGGAAAGAGGGAAATTATTAAAGGGCACCACGTTCAGCTGTTCACACGCATATATGGTTGACCGCAGCTAGCGACTTTTAACCACATAGTGAAGGTGGAAAGTGTGTGTGCTATGGCAGTGATTTGCCCCACCCAGAAAGCTATTAGCGCGGCCCTCTTTTTATATGTGTGTGTATACCTTGTCAACATGATGGGAGGAGGTTCAACATGTACCTGACTTTTGAATCTATTCCAAATGGAGAAATGATTGGACTTGTGAAGTGAAACACGTATGTTATAGTATAATTATCAATAAGTTCCATTTGTAATTAGAACAAAGGGTTGAACTTTAGACGTTTTTAAACCGATTGTAACATATTGCTAGGTGCTTCATATCTAATGAATGGCACTCTGTAGGTCAGCGCCCCCAGCGGATTTCTTCAAGAAGTTTCTCCAGAACAAACAGTGAATTCAAATTACTGGCAAAATAAGATATATTTTGTTCTTATTTTAATACATTTCCTACGTAATTGAAGTGTTCACCTTTAGGATCGTGACAAAGACTGGCCTCCATGTTGGGCAGTTTTGAAGCACCGTGTATATGTCGATCAATTATAACCAACAATTTATAAATTTAGAGCAATGTATAACAAAAAACGTATTTCTCGACAACAAAATAAGCTCATTCATCCGTCCAACTTGCTGAACACATATTAGTTAAAGGACAATGTTGCAAAATGCAATCAATTCAGGTTGATTGTATGTACCTTGAACTAACAGGAGAATCGATGGTAGCCAATGTCTAAGGAATTAGTTAGCAGAAAACCTCAAGTGATGCAGTGTATATGTTACAAATGCAGGCCGCATTCATATTTTTCAAGATTACATGTAAGAAATATTCAAAGGTGTTCAATATTTGCTCAATTCAAAGCTATATACGCTGTTTATAAAATATATAAACAGTTAATGAAAGTTTTGAAATATTAACCATTCTGTTGTGAATTGTTTGAATAGCTCACTCCTTAAATGTAAGATGCGTAATAATTTGTAGATGCATGGCTCCTTATTTGGTTACATATTTTGCATTCATGATATTTTATATTGGCTGAATCTGAAATTAGGTATAATCTTATGATGTCCGCTGTAGAATTCTCTTGGTCTGATATAAAGGGATCCCGTTAATTAGCATATACTTTTACACGTTAGTCTAATAATTGGAAAACATTTCGTTGTTTAGTTTGACCTTTTAAAATTGGAACAACAGTGCAACGTTTTGCTGATTCCGGTTGATTTGGATTTGCAGACTTTAATTGGTGTAAATTTTTCCCTTTTCCCGGACAAAGCTGCTGGCTAAATCCTCTGCGACAAGGCAAATACCGTAATTTACGATGTCCTGGTCGCTCTCTGCGATTACCCTTCATCGCGGTGCACCATCACTTTGGCCCACTTTTCAAACTATTCCTGCTTCAGCAATTCAAGCAGTCCCTGTGTGTGCTCATATGCTATTTGGACTGCCATTCTTTCTGCCTCTTCTCTAGGCTACTCTTCCAAGTAGATAAAATTGAAATTCAGCTCGGATCTTCGATGGATCTCCAGAGTAACCAATATCGACGATTCAAAATAGCCCCCTCCTCTTCAACTACTAACACGATTCTTTTGAAAACAAATAGATGTGGCTAGAAAAAAAAATACATTCCTCTTCGAGTGCTTGCTATAAACCGGAGCTAAATTTATTCGGAAGCATAACCCAATTCGACCTTTTGTGTGTACCTTAAAAATTTCAAACACGATATCGTTGCATCGATAAAGGAACTCATCGTTTATTTAAAAAGCGACGAAACACGTTGTAAAAGACACAAATTAAGTCGGATTTCTTGTTTTGAGAATATAGTTACCTGCAAAGCAACACATAGGCCTACCACTAATATGTCTGACAATTGAGGTCTCAAAATGAAACTAATTTCAGTGTTTCAAAATCTTGCAAATGCTTGACACGCCATATACGCTTTTCCATAAGACCTGTTTTTTCCAACGTGAATTGAAAGCAGGCTTAATTGTGGCATAGTTAGAGCTGAGAGTAAACTGGGTAATCACTGGCTTGCGTGCCAACTTGCAGCCGTCGATCTGTGTGATTGGGTAATTAAAAGCAAGCTTGACTGCTGTAATTGGAACGATGACTATACGAAGTACGGAGATAAGTATCGATTCGGCAACGTGATATTCAACATATTCTTTCTCATCCAACCTCAAAAACAAGGGCATTACGTATGCAGTTTTGGGTTTCTTGTGTATAGGTTTTGCACAATTTTACATACCCACAACTAGATATTTTAAACGTCCAGCAGCATGCAGCAGCTGGAAACAATATGTCGTTTTGCCCAACACACAACTATAAGCAAGGTGTAAATCGTGTATTCAACGTGGAAATTTTATATCCTGGGGAATCAACATTTGTGGATCAAATTTTTGAAACCAATTTGTGAACATCAAATTGATCCAAATCAACATGAATAAACAACATGAAATTATTATAATGTTTGTGGTATATCTGCTGGTATATGTGCATTAAAATTACGAGTAAGCAAGGTATATAAACGTGTGATGCGAATTTTGGATGTTTCATTATTAGGTAATTATGAATGCATGATCATGATTTGTTGCAATGTATACTAACTGCCCATGTAGCCAACACATGGCGTTATTGTTTGGAATGGTCTGCTCAAATGGCAAGGTTCAAGCTTAGAGTACAATATTCTAGTTTTTACTTTTAAAATGACATCAGACTAACTGTAGATCTGATGACTTCACATGTTTTCTTTCTTCAACCTGTATTGTGCAATTTTACTTAATTATAATACAAGGTGTGACGTCAGTAGTATACTCTAGTTAAACTGCTTGGGAATGTTCATTCGCTCTAATGATGTACAATGACGATTTCAGTAAGACTGAACATAAGGTTAGGGTTTATCAATATTGGTAAATTACGTTATAAGGAATGACATGACAAAAGACTAGCCTATACTGCTGATGTTCTTTTTTTCTGGGAAAATGCGCCTCAGGAGACAGTAATTATTGCACTATATAGGCATTGTGCTGCTGTGATATAGTAGCACTCTATTCCAGTAGAGAAAAAATGAAAACATGTCGAAAGAGAATCCGTCCGATAATAAGAAAGCTGGATGTCAATGAGAAAGCCGAAATGACAATTCTTTCAGTTGCGGCGTCAATAGGTTGCTAAGAAAAAAACCCAAGAAAGGAAAACTGTGTATGTGGAGTGACTATAAGGGAAAAAGACAAGCGAATCTTGCTACATACGAAGGCTAAACTAGGACAGAACCTGGTAATTGATTTTCCTTCTTGTCCCTTTTTCTGCCTGCCCATGCAGTGTATTAGCTTCTATATAGTTCAAAAAATGTATCTTGTACGGATTGGTTGCAAAATGATACGATAGTCTCATTTTATTTCATAAGTTTTATATTATGTATATGATTATTTTTCCCAAAATAGCAGATCAGCAACTTTGTATTACTACTTGTAGATGATTTAGAAAAACTGCGTTGACTTTTAGCCAGAATTATAGACAGCATAGGGCATAGCAAAGTTTAACTTTTTCCGTTCACTTTCATCGTTGCCCAAGGGAACTTATATATGTCTGTAAACTGAAGTTTCTTATGTGGCTTCTATTCGATTTGTGGTATTTATTTTTTCTTAAAGTTGCATTCTCTAGTTTTCTGCTTTCTATTCGGTATTCTCATATTCTTTTTAATTCAGTCTCCATGGATGCTTCTCATTCTTATTCTGCCAGTGAAAGGTCTATTGTGGCTTGATTTTCTTCTTGTCTGTTTCCCTGATTCTCTTGGATCGAATATTTCTCCTATTCGTATTGCTATTGTTACATAGTTATTCTATTTTAGTTGTCGTTCTTTCCCTTATTGCTGGCTTTTTATTAGCTATTGTCTTCTGTTTCCTCTTGCCGAGCTGCCAGTTGTCTGCTCACCATTCCGTTTCTCTTTTTGGCTTTGTCTGCAAGCATTTGGGTCCATCAAGCATCCCGGGGAGATGGTTTTTGCGCGGACAGAGCATGTTGCGTGCAGATTGTGTATACTTCACTTGTATATGCTGATCACGAAGGAATAGAAAACTTCACCGCAGGATCCTGGTTTTAATAACACGAATGAAACTAACGGACTAACGTGGAAATTGTATTCTTTTGGGGTAGTTGTTCTGTGAGTGCCATTATGGGGCAATTAGAGAAACATTACAGAAAGTAGAAAGCGCAGCGAGAAGAAAGAGCACTTTCAATGGACTGATTAGTTCTTTCCTGACAGCAGGGTGCATTGTAAAAAAATTGGTGACAGACATGGCATTGAGATTTCGCTGCAATGATTATAAAAGAAATTCGCGCGCAATAATGAGGAAGAGCCTACACATATAGAAGATCGCTGTATTAAATTTTTTATTGTTTAGCGAGAACTTTTTAGTGCACAACATTTTTTTTGGAAACAGCTGTGGAGAAATTTTATTTCGAGCAAATGCAGTTTATGGTTTCCTAGTTCCGCTTCTATTATGGCATTGTCTTTGTTCGTTCTTGGAAATAAACTTCGGCTTCTTTGCATTACTTCAATGTTCAGGGTAGCTTTTTACTTGGCTTCTTTACATTACATGTAACTTCGTGTTTTCCTAATTTCATTTCCAGAAATACTAACACCAAAAATCACAGTAATCCTATTATAATTTCAAATATTTTAATGCTTACATTGTATTAATCTCGCATGTCAATTTCTTATTTCCATTTTCATATATTTTCAAATAATAAATACATTTGAATATGTAATTTTTGTGACAATATTTATTCTGCTCTGCATATAATACTGCAAATATTAATGGCCTCAATATCCTTAAATTATTCTAAAATAATATTAAGTTATAAATTCCTTTACAACTGTGAAAATAGACACATTTATGTTAAAAATTGCATCTGAGCTTTGTGTGCAACTTAAAGCAAAGCACTATAATGAACTAATTATAAAAAATCTATAAAAGTAGCCTACATTATTGAATATGTCGCAATCGATTTCCGCAAATTCGCTTTGAGAAATTGCGAGCAATTTTTACTTTGGGGATTAGCTTTGATTTTTTGGTGGCAATTTAAAAAATTCTTCGAGAATTATATGCTCGTCTCATTAATAATGAAATCATCACATCAATGAGGCGACCTATAGAAAAGCGACTGTAGCTGCACGGAATTAAATCTCTTTCTATGTTTCTAATCTGGTACTTGCAATCGAAAAACTCCTCCAACTGAAACTGCGTACATTCAAATATATTATTTACTAACTTGCAAGATATTTATAGAATTTAAATATTGTATAAGCTTCAGCTGATATAAATGTAGTAATAAGCATTAAAACATTTTGAATACCAGATGCTGCTTGGGTCTATTGTGGATGAGTATTTGTGCTAAACTTACATTTCTCTGATTGCTGAGTCAGAGTTTTGAAAATCGGATTGCAAACCATTTTCCAACAAATTCTTATTAGGTGTGCATGAGGAATACACGCACATACTACATGGTATTATCTGCTTGCGTTACAAATATGCTTACCAGGTTTTGGCTTAGCAATGCCAGCGTTGAAAACATATCATTGAGCTAAATATTAATATGCCACTATCCACCTGAGACAGCTTTCTCGTTTCCCACGTTTCTGAATAATTGCACATTTCACTCGCTAAACCGTGAGTCATACTTTTGTAACCTGCAAGAGAAAGTATAGTAGTAGCTTATTTATTGTTCGATTTATGACTGTAGTAAGAGGACAGAAAAACCACTTTGTTTATCACTAAAAATCATTAATCTATTGTTTGAATGCTGTTTTTGCATTTAGCTCCAATTGTGTTGTGCTATTTCCAGCGTTGTTCCATACGTTGCCACTATCATATAGTGACACCTAATACTTAAATAATTCATGGCATCTCTGCATAAACATAGTAGGTGTAAACGAGGCCAGTATATTAAATGACCAAGTGAATCCATCGGGGTCTGACGGATAGCCATGGGATCAACCGATGGTCCCTTATCGATCACTACTGACGTTTTGACGCTGCACACATGAATATGTCTGTGTGATGTATACCTATACTAAAGCAAAACTAAGCGAAAATTTCCTCTATAACTTATTTGATCTGTTCCCTAAAACCGTGTTGACAACTTAACAATCCAAACTGTTTATGATTACATTACCTTCGAATTGAGAAGTCCAGGTATTATTGTCACCAGTTGGCAAAAGAGTTTCATAACATGTAAATTGACAATTTAAATGAATATGATGCAAAATGCATGTTGTTGGCCAACATTTCATTAGCTAACAGAATGTGGGAACCTTTCACTTCCCATATTAGAAAATACATATTGTTTAATGGAAAGGAGGAATGAAAATGTAGAACTTGATTAAAGATTTGTACACGAGATGGCTGGTTTGAGTAATATTGTTGACCTGATATCTATTCTAAGTTAACATCATTGAAAGTACTCAAATATAACATGTGATGGCACCTCGTATATCGTAGATTTCCATTGCCATAGGACTCATGAGAATATATATCCATTTTTAAGATAAAATGTAGGCTATTAATGTTTTTAATAAATCCATTAATTATGTCCAATTATGATGCTAATACTGGCAGGTCTCTGCAGAATATTATAATTGTTGAATATGACAATAGTTTCACATGCTTTTATAGTTTGTAGGAACAACATGTTATAGCATGCTTGGCATGCATTAAACCGTGACGTGTGTGAGCCGAGCTGAGTGTGGTACGTGTTATAACTTACATGACCTGATCTGCTGATAAAGTTTATGATAACACATAACCACGATACACTATAGGATATAGGCTATCACTGAAGTAACGTTTTTTATTCTTATTGATTCCCAATAAAACAGTCAGATGGGACGCAATTGAGCGGTCAAGTTCCTGTAATAATTCACACCTGCATGCGGAAAAGCTGCAAGTGAGGGATGGGAGGTCCCGTGGGCGACCAATTACGGTTGATTGGGTGCAATTTTGTGCACAAGAGTGTCCGTCCAGCACGCACACACCCATTTCCCGCTCTGCTCGTATCGTAAATGAATGATGTTGGATCGAAGTTATACATACATACATACATCCCATCATACATTTCGTTCTAGCATCGATCTGCCCATGCAATATAAGTAGAAGTGAAATAACTAATATAGGCTATAGTGTTATATCCATCAGTAGATGGCAGTGTAATGCAACTTGTCCACCCCAAGGAGGTTAGGTGCATCTGGTTAATTTGTATTTTAATCCTTGCGCACGACACCCATGCACTCCACACTTGTATATACTAATTGCACTTATGCAAGGATACATATGTTATTCTTAGATTTTGTCTAGTGGTGATATTTCCTATAATGCTGATTGCGACAAAAACTTGCTCATTAGAGAGCAGTTTTGTTGAGTCTTGTCATACACGATCATTCAAACGTTATCTTGCAAACATTTATGATGGAAGTTTGGTCGGATTTACGTCATGACATTGTTGAATATTTATTCATGAGTGTTAGGCAGCTTGCATGACATGTGATCTGACAAGGAGATACTATACTCCTTGTCATTTCACATTTATAAATGCGCATACACCTACTTATGCAATTGTATATGCAAACGAATAATTAGGAACATTCAGTTAATGAACCACTCAATTAAAGTTTGACAAGATTAACCAAATTTCCAAACATTTTCGCCGCATGATTTTAATGCATTTCAAATTGCAAATTATTTTCATATATACATTATTATTAATTTAGTTAAGTTCCGGTAGGTCTCTCTCAGTATATGCCTTATTTGCCTCACTTTATGAATCGATATTTTCGAGCCTTCCTTGCTTTCCTGTAGATGTCAAATTGAAGTTTATTGGTTCCCATGGATTCCTCGCCGTGTCAAAGCTTAACATGTGTTGGCGCAACAAATATATTTTGTGGGTGTCGCCCTTACATATAGTCACGTATAGCACGCTCCGAAACATTTTTCTCTTCTTTCAAACCTAGCCTGATTGTTATTGCTTTTCAACATTCAGGGCGTCAGCTTATTAATCGACTTTGCAATACTAGTAGCAAATTGGACTGCCTTGTTGATACTCACGTTGCATTTTCGTCATTGACTACAAATGTAATTTGTGCATGCAAGGATATATAATGTTTCACGTGCATATGAAAATGTGTTTCAATTCATTTCAGAAAGTTCAACATGTTGCCCCATGTGTGGAAATTATCGTACTTTCCACCATACCTCTCTTGGCTTGTGACACATGGTTATACATGTGGTCATTAATGCTCCTGAGTTAATGAATTTTCCCAAACGGCAACTGGAATTCTTTATGTGCCCCTTCTACAGAGGTTCAATTAAGAATTTTGAAATTAACGCAAGTTATGTTGCCAATGAACCCATTTATTTACTAGGTAAAGTAATTAACTTATATAGAATAGTTTTAGCTAGGGATAAAAATGGCGAGGATAACATCTATTATTTTCTCTATATCCGTTAGTATATTGTTGTAACAATTAGATTTGTGCATATACACTACCGGACAAAAGTTTAGAAATTTCCTGTTCATCCATGTGTTGGTAGGATTAAGGATATAAAATTAAAAGATCCATAAATGATAGAGAAAAACAGATTGCAGAATATTAATCTGCAGCTATTATTCTTTATTTTCGTGTATTTATTCAAATATTTGCCAAATATTATAATATAATAGCAAATAAAAGAAACACGCCCTCCAGGGACAAAAGTTTGGAAATGTCCTTTAGTAGTGACAAAAGTTTGGAAATATCCTTTGGTAGGGACATAAGTTTGGAAATTTATGCAAACTTTTGCATATTTGATGCCTATTGGCAGTTGCATGACTCAAGGTTGTTATGCAATCTAACTTGTGTAATAAAGGCACTCAAACTTTTCACTGAGCAGGAGAATGACACCAAGGAAACAAATTCCTCAACCTGTCCAAAAATGGTTATTCAGACATGGAAACAAAATGTAAAGCAAGTGGAAATTGATAAAGAACTACTACTGAAGCCTCCAGTAGTTAACAAAATTTTCATGATATATAAAAAACCGGAAGTTTGTAATGTTTCTCCAAGATGCGGACGTCCGCGATCTACTGCAGCAGCAAACAACAGGCATCTTTTAGGTATCCTACGGACTTCCCGAAAACAAACTGCAAGGCAAATTTGTCATGGATTTAATATCCATCACCAAAAAGAATGTTTCATACAAGACTGTGATCCGCCGATTGAAAAACATAGGATATTCCTTTTGCTCTGCTTTCAAGAAACCCATGTTGACTGCTAAGATGAGGACCAACAGACTGAAATGGGCCAAGGAGCACATGACGTTGACAGTTGAGCAATGGAAAAATGTCATATTTAGTGATGAGAGAAGATTCACCTTAAGTAATGATGGTAAACAACATGTCATGTGTCGAAGAGGAAAGCAATATAATGCATCCTGTGTGTCCATGCAAGTCAAGTTCCCTGCAGGTGTAATGGTGTATGGCAGCATGTGTACCAGTGGTGTTGGCAGTTTGTGTTTTATTAAAGGCAACATGAATAGTAATTCCCAGCTTAACCTTAGACTAAATAGGCGGAGCAAGGGCGGAGCTTCAGGCAAGAAAATAGTAGCTCGTGTATCGATACCGATCGATACATAAGAATTACTCAATGCCATTGGCTGCAGTGAGGCGCATGCTCCGCCTATTTAG
>JAQIWR010002393.1:0-11253 GCA_034695945.1 Glomeris hexasticha | reverse complement strand
ACATTGTTATTAATGATGACCTAACCGTCAAATGGCAGCACTGCATGCTGAACACTTGGCATGGGGCGCTGCGCTTCACTGCATAGCTCATTGGCTGTGGAGTGGAATCGAGTGACCACGGGTAGTTGGAAATCCAATTCTGGGATAATTCTTGCATTTTATAACCAATTTATAATCGGTTTGCACCAATGTATTCGATATGCCTTCAGCATGATTTCCCTTATTTACACTATGAACCTATCAAAAGAAACGGCAAAGTTAGAAATCGATTGACCTTGACAAAATGATTCAAGGTCACGTGCTATATGCTTTTCGTATTCCCCATACATGACTTCCTATTCAACCGCGAAGTCTCCAAATGCAATCACTTACCGTTTCAGATATACCTAAATATAAAAACCATAGACTTATGCCTCACCCTGTATAATTAATCTAAGTTTTTCCAATTGATTGGCACCAATTTCAAACCCGTTATTTAAGACATGTTCCCAATGCATAAGCATGTACAGTCCCGATATCGATATAACGATATCCAAACGATATTCGAACGATGTTCGCAAATATTCGAAAATCGTAGTTGCAGCCATGCGTGATTGCAGCTCGTCAAAAATGGCAAACAGCAGTTCTTGCAACAAAAAATCGCATGCAAACGACAATCTGGAAACATGTAAGTAATTTTATGATCAAGATTTGTTATTTCAAGTCAAAAAATATATGTGAAATTGATACATATTCGTTTATTACGCAGAAACGTCCGAAAATGGAATATTTTACAAGGATATGTGCAATGAGCTGTTTATACTAACAGGAGGTGTAACCTCAATGTTAGCCTCGGATTCCATGCTCAAATCTTTTCGAACTGCACTATGGAATTTATTGCGCTGCACCATGGGATTGATCGCACTGCTCTGGAACAATTGTATGGAATGTTTCAACTGCCATCATAGTTTCGAGCTGTAACGCGGTGTTATGCGGATGCGGATCGATCGATATCAGCACGAATAAAGTGGTAAATATGAATTTATATAAGTGGCAAGAGAAAAGAAACCTCCAAATAATATAATGAATATGAATCTGATTATGTTAAGAAAAGCTTTACCTGTTCGCTGGATTGCTGGCAATAAATACAGACGAATTTCAATACTAAAATGGCGTCAACATTCCAGAACATCCGGGCAATTCGCGGAACTAAAATTGGTCGGAGCATGGAATCTATGTTCCTATACCATTTGCAACTCCTGTTAGTATACAGCTCATTGGATATGTGGATATTTCATCATGGCAACCTGACAAAACAGAACTAGGGTGCTACTTTTATTATTTATCTCAATTTTAAGCCAGTTTCTGTATTTGTATTTTATTTTTTGTATTTGTTATAAACCTGTGATTAACATGTAATGCATAGTAAACTTGTCACATACTTTTAAGATGTTTTCTTGTAACTGAAATTCATGTAGATGTCAGAAAATGAGAACACACTAAGTAGTAGTATTTGTATGAATCTCTTCTTTCTAATTAATTTGCCCAATACCTTAAACAGCTATAAATCGGCTATATTTCTTTACAAATTCAACAAGTTCTCATTTTCTGACATATCTGAATCTCAAAAAAACATTTTAAAAGTTATGGTAAGTTTAGGATGCATTACATCTTAATTTAAAACGGTTTGGTTTTAATGTGTAACTAGGTACTATTTTTAAATAAGTTTCATTAAATTGTTAATTTTGCACACATACATTTGCTGCATTTAGCAGGAAATGCAAGGGATAGCAGCTAATACGGGAAATTGCAGTTGCACAGGTAAGTTACACAGGTAACTGCAGTTTCAGGGGATACTGCAGTTGCAACCAGGAACTACAGTTTCAGGAGAAACTGCACTTTATAAAAAACTGATGTTTTCATACCCAGCATTTTATGCATAGCACATTTACAAGTAAAATTGGTGACACCAAGATAAACTGTCAAAACTCGTTTGCTTTCCAATAATTTACATGTTTAGTTGTTCTAAGAATGAGAGTAACATTGCAAGGGGGATGAATCCCTTTAATCCTTGAATTAAGTTCTTTCACTTGAATTGGGATTAAGTAATACGGCTCCCCGACGTTGTTAAAGATATGCAGATAACATTGTACGCGCTTCACCAAGAAAACACACATGCATAAAATCTATTTATGATATTAAATAAGGAGGGTGCAAGGAATAAGATAGCGTATTAGAGATTCCGTTCTTGCAAATATTTTAATTGTGACTAGTTTCGGCTAAGAAGTAGCCATCTTCAGACCTATGAATCAGAACAACAAATATAATAACAATGATCAGCAGACAAGAAACAATCCCTCAAGGTCAAAATTAACAACTTGCCCAACAAAGGGGACTAGCAACCAAAATCAATGAAACAGCCATCACTAATAGGAGCAACGAATATGGTCGAACCCAAACATTAACAACTCCTAAATAAGATAACAATACGGAAATTTTATAACTATAGTGTTAAATAAACCAGGAATTTTTAAGGAAACAAACCGAAATATCAATCCAGGAGGACATGAATCATAATACAGACAGTCCTTTAAAGAGAAAAAGAACTAATTCCCCAAAAGACAGCAACGGTAAACTCCTAGTGGAACCAAAATAAGGAAAGAAAAATGTTAGGAAACGGTCACAGATCAAGGCCGTTTCCTGCCACGCTGTGCGACTACCAACTAGTTTGCGGAACATTGAGCAATACAGGGTGCAGGCGACTTCTCAGAATGGGGTTCAAGCAACTGGACCCTGTCAGTAATTCTACAATAAAAGGCTGGGCAACCAACAACTCAGCTCCACTTGTATCAACCTCGTCGCTCCTGCAGGTACTCCTGTTGCCGGTGTCCAGCGCCACCTGGAGGCTCCTGGATTCAACCTCGTCGCTCCTGCAGGTACTCCTGTTGCCGGTGTCCAGCGCCATCTGGAGGCTCCTGGATTCAACCTCGTCGCTCCTGCAGTGCCACCTGGAGGAACTCGCGCAAATCAACCGAACGCGGACTAGCTCTGACAAAAAATTAGCTTTCCAAAGATTTTTTGGTTTTATATGATCTAATAGGGATACTTACAGGGTAGTCCCTGTTGAAAAGGAGGTTTCGATTAATGAAACAACTTTGTGGGAAGTTCCCGATGCCGTCAATTGTTTCAAGTACCCTAAAGTTCCGTGTATAACGCGCACCCTCATTTCTGACAAGAAAATGACATTTTTCGTTAGATAACGCGCACCCCATGTATAACGCGCATGTTGCGGGTGAGCGGTGCACATGTTACCGTAAGTTTGGTCACAAAACCGGTTTTTCACCGTTAAATAACGGTTTTTACGAAAAACACCTCAGAACATAAAAGAACCGGAACATGTCAAAACATATATACAATTAGTTTTTGTTACGTTAGTTTAATTAATTTTGTCTAGGCAACTTAAAATGTCGCAACTCCTGTAAGAAAACGCTAGAAATTGTACAATATTCCTTCCGACGATGACAATTAACGTTAGATAACGCGCACCCCATGTATAACGTTCACCTCTACTTTTTGGAAAAAAAAATAAGATTTTCCATTGGATAACGCGCGCATTATACACGGAACTTTAGGGTAGTCTACAGCGAGCTAACTTGATGTCATGATCAGAAGTACAGAAGCCAGAATGTAATTTAAGTACTGTGATATTGACATTAGATTTAGTAGCAGTCTGTTGTAAGGAGCGCTTTAGTTGCAAAGTGTTGGGCAAACTCAAAGGTTGTAGGCAAGAGCGCTTCAACTCCCTGTCGTTAATGACGTCATAGCTATGACTAGGTTGTTGATTCCATATAGGTGAACCACAATTATCTAACTCAACTTTTTCGGGAATGATAGATAAATTGAAATTTCTAGATACATTTAATTCTTCTTGTAATGAAGAAATATCTTTAGGTGGTATACAAGGATGTCCGTCCATTTATCCATAGTGTAAGTTGCCATGGTTACATCGTCCTTTGATATGTCCGTGATGTCATCAAAGGTGTGATCACTTGCCTTTTCATAAAGGTTGGTATTTATGGGATGCTCCTCCAAGTTAATAGGAGCCAGAATGTCTGTCCATTTATCCATGTTGTTTGTCTCTATAACAGAATTATTGATAGAGAGGCTGTCTTCCTCCTCCATGTCCTTACTGGTAGATAGGCTGTCTTCTTCCTCCATATCATAATCAGATCGGTAAAGTAATTGTCTTGCTTCGTCATCCAAGAATATCTCTGAAAGTTCCAGATCTTTAAAAGGGTCAAAAACATCATCTGAGGTTGCTTTCTGCATTGCTGTCCAGATCACTGTGTGAGCCTCCAGGTACTATGTGTGAAGTTTCTTCCGTTGTAGAGGATCGTGTGATACTCTCTCTCAGTTGGACCGGTTGCGGAGAATATTTATTGGTATTAGTCATTAGCAGAATAGATGGGTTAAAAGTCGGGAAAACTTTAGGTAAAGGAATGTACCAATGCAATAGCGAGCCTAAGCATGGTCCTAGTACAGTGTTAATAACTGACTTATTATTATTTTTAATTAATTTTAAGATTTCATATGATTCAAGGACATCCATTAACGGTCTATTATGAGTTTTGTGAAGAATTCTAAATTTAGATTTTATTGGGTCATGATCACTTAACAGTAAGTGTTCACAAAAGGCGGATTTTTGAGGATAACGTAAATGTTCAGTGTGTCGCGTACTAAAGGAACGGCGTGTTTGTCCTATATAAACTCCATGGCAATCACCACAACAGATCTGATAAACTCCTGAATTTTCCATTTCAGGAGTAATGCTCTTAACGCTGGGAAGCAATCTTTTAGTATGTTTGGCAGCTCGAAACGATGTTCGGATGCCCAACTTGTTCAGACTGCAAGACAAGTCAAGATGAGTCTTTGAGAAGTTAAGGGTAAGCCACCCTGGAAGAAAAACATCCTCAGGACGAGAAGTTGAAAGGCTACTTATATGAGCTAGTTCGTATTTACGTTTTACTTTATTATAGATGCGATCTACTTGAGTAGGGGAAATACAGTTCAGGATGCAGTTAGGTCTTAAATATTGAAGTTCAGCCATAACTTCGGGAGTATCCAGTTTAAATTGAAAGATCCGGTGAATGAAAGAAAAAATAAAAGATGTTTTATGCAGGGAGGTGTGATTCGATTGTCCATCAACGTGCCTACCTACATAGGTGGGTTTACGATAAATATCCATTACTAATTTTCCTTCATTCGGTTTACGCAAAATTCAAAAATCCAGAAAAGGGATGGAATAATTATCTTCAGCTTCAATAGTAAACTGTATTTTGGGGTGTTGACTATTCAATTTATGAAGAATAGAGTAGGAATCTTCTTCTTCCATTTTGATGAAAGCCAGAACATCATCAACATAGCTTCGCTAAAATTTAATGCTAGTTAGCATAGGAATAATACGGTCCTCGAAGAACTCCATGTAAATAAGAGCTAAACAAGCAGCTAACGGGGAACCCATAGCCACTCCATCAAGCTGTAAGTAAACTTTTCCCTCGAAGATAAAGTAATTATTCTGATTGACTAAATGGATCAATTCAATACATTGTTTAGCCTTTCTAGGAGTCCATTTATTCTCAAGTAAAATAAGCATGAGAATTTCATCGAGCTCTTCCAAAGGGATATTAGAATAAAGAGCTTTTACATCAAAAGAGCACATAGAGAATTGTGATAATTCTTTTTCCTTATCCTTAAGTTCCTGAATAAGGGTGGCTGAATTCTGGACATGATAAGGTTGCTGACGGGTACAGGAACTAAGTTCTTAGGCTAGCAGTATAGACAAAGAGTAGAAAGGTGAATTAATAGCAGAAACGATAGGGTGTAATGTGACATCGGGTTTATGAGTTTTTGGAAGGCCGTAAAGCTTAGCAATTTGGGGGTTAGGTAAAACTAATCTTTTGCGAGTTATATCGTCTGAGAAAAAAGTGGAATTCTTTTGTAAAGTTGTCCTCAAACGTTGTTGTAAAATTTTGATAAGCTGTTTTTCTTCGTCAGGGCTTTCTTGGATGTCCGCGGAAGCAAGATAGTCCATTCCTTTCGCAGTGTAGTCCTTTCCGTCTAAGATGACAGCTTGACCACCTTTGTCTGCTCTCAGTACCCTAAGTTTCTTGTCCAGTTACTCCGTCCGACACTGATGTAGGTCATTGGCGCTGAAGGGAATACGAAAAACTTGATATAACTCGCAAAAGATTAGTTTTACCTAACCCCAAATTGCTAAGCTTTACGGCCTTCCAAAAACTCATAAACCTGATGTCCCATTACGCCCTATCGTTTCTGCTATTAATTCCCCTTTCTACCCTTTGTCTAAACTGCTAGCCAAAGAACTTAGTTCCTGTACCCATCAGCAACCTTATCATGTCACAATTAAAATATTTGCAAGAACGGAATCTCTAATACGCTGCATAAAATCAACGGAAAACGACTTAACAATGTCGAACGATGGTGACCGCAACAATAATTCACTATGACCCTTTATGCCCGCTACAGCATTACCCGCAGATATTGCTAGGGCTGCAGCATTACAAACACTAGTGTGTGATCGCAATGGTGGCAATGGGTCTTTCACAAGGTAAACTCTACTGTGCCCATTACCACACATCACCCTTTCTCCGGGATGCAAACAATATGGGCAAACAAATTTCCCATTGTACATTTTAGATTTTTGTAACAGAGATTTAGCGGGAGCGTCACAAATGCAAACCAAACAGGCAACTTTGGTAAGGTATTCCACCTTCTCAATAGGATGTTCCCATAAAAATCCATACTTATGCAAGTGACATGCCTCTTCAGCAAATGGCTTCAAATAATTCCCTTCCATAACTGGTTTTTTGTACCCGAACCATAATGATACTAGGAGAGAATTTGCTTTCCGCATACGGAAGGGCAGCTCATTGATTGTGCAATAAATAGGCCAGATTTGGTAGCCTGACGATTTAAATATTGGAATACCGTCGCAGTTAAATGTCAGCGAAATATTTCTGATGTCGTCTTGCAATAGAACACAATTTTTATACACTTCACTGTTAGCCACATCAAATAGTTTCCCAAACGAATTCTTTGTCGATTGTTTTTGTTGCAATATACATTCCCAAATGCCATTTCTCTCCAGGAGGTTTCGCAATTAGTTCTCCATATTCAAGTACAAAAAAAACGTTCCACGCTGTAAGCTGATTTCTTTGTCAAATGGTTGCGCGCAGTGAGGGAAATTTGTTGTCTCAGAGGATGTGTCACCAATTAATTGACTGCATACTTCACAGTAGAACTTAATTTCACACAGGTTTGCAATATTCTGTGCTTTGCTCAACTTCAGAAACAAGTATTTGGTGTCAGGTAAAACATTTTGTTCAGGTAAAAGCACTTGTATTACCTTGAGCAGATCATCTAGCGCACAACATGACATGTTATGATGCAATGCAAATGACAACAGCAGCAGAAATGCATGTGGCAATGTTGTAGAGGTGTAGCTATGAAGTGGTTTATCACTCTATAAGATTTCAAAAATTGCCTTCAGATTCTGACCAAATAGAAATAGAAAAGTTTATAATTTCCTGCTGAAAGCACTAGTATATACAGGGTATAACAAAACTGTGGTCACATTATGAAGTATTGACATTCACTGGAGTATGGTACACAGTCATTTAAGTCTGCAAGGGGCTATGCACTTATACAATTTGACATTGGGTGATGCTGTCAAAGTTATTGCTTTACTAATTCGGAAAGTGAACAAGGCATACATACACGGCCAGTTCCTAATAAGATGTTGCAGCTCATCCCATCATCAGCACATTCCGTGCTTATGCAACAGATATGACTTCATACCCAATTATATTGTCAGATTAATAACCTACATGTATACTGAATTTGTGAAACTGGCTTTTTTAAAGGTCTCCCGACACGGTTTTGTAACGTCAGTTGAAACTTACACAGTTAATAGGTAGCATGACAGTAACAAGAATCCCGTTTACCGATTATTTTTTAAAAATTTATTCACCGAGATATGAATTTTTTCACGAGTGCTAAAATCAGTCGTCAGCGGTCGTCGGCCTGTCAACTTTTACATGTTATCCTATGAGAGGGGAGGAGCTACTGGCCGTTGACGAGAGAAAATAACCCTAATCTAGCGTTCGTGAAATAATTCATATCTCGGTGAATAATTTTTTTTAAAATAATCGGTAAACAGGATTCTTGTTATTGCCATGCTACCTATTAACTGTGTAAGTTTCCACAGACACTACAAAACCGTGTCAGTTCACCTTTATATTCTCCTTAAGTTCTCCTTTAAGTTCCCCTACTACAGATTTTAACAGTAAGTCTGTTATGTTTAGTTCAATTCGTTTTTAAGTTTATTTGACGTGGACCTCAAGAAAACAGTTCAGATCTGTTTTCCATATGAAATGAGCGAGCATGTGCACACTGAAATAGTTAAGTAAAAACTTTGCAATACACTGGCAAGTATAAACACTGTGCTAAAAATTGTTATTGTTTTCAACCTACCACGGTTATAATGATGCTATTGTAAACTGAACAGATTTTAGAATGGTGTATCCTGTAATATTTTAAAATATATCGTTGATACAGTTGTATATTTACCCTTCAGACGTCTTGGATTGTTATAATGAACGGAGATGAAGAAGTAAGTTGGTTTATCAATTTCCCCAAAAACAAAACCAACATGATTTGGCAATGTTGCATTCTATATTTCGAAAATAGTTATTGTGAGAATTATTGTGATGCTATTTTTAGGTGGCAAGTAGAATTAAAGAACGAATACTTTCCTTATCTGCAAGGGACCAAGTATAGTATAATAGAGGACATTCTAAATCTACTTCATCAAACTTTTTACATATGAAACCTGGGCCAGTGTCATTACTGGCTGAAAATCGGTCAGAACATTTGTTGATTTCTATGTGATGCACGAGGTTTTCATTCCCAGGTTGCAGTAATACTTGTATCTGAAAATCGAAGTTGTTCACGGAAATTGGCTGACTACAACTTTTGATTAGCATGTTTTTTTTGAATTTCTGTATTCATTATGCAAAAAGAGAGTATCACCTAATGAGGGGGCGATCATGTTGCTGTAAACATTGAGGAATTTGAATATACATTTGTAATGATGTATAAAGTCAGGGTATCACGTCAAAACATCACCACCAGATATATTGTACGGTATTGCACAATACCATGGTTAAAACATCTCACTCAAAAACAATCGTGGGACAGAAACATGGTTAAAGTAATATTGCAAGGGGTATTCTGGGACATGTGCATGTCCCTGAGCTTGCTCACAAAACACTTTCACCTACTTTCAGCCTAGACGTAATACCAATTTTGCAACTAGAGATGCTTTTTTAGGTCTTGAAGATTCATTATGCCCTAATGATAGCAACTTAACCAGGTCGCGTTCTTAATTGGCACGGAACATTCTAGAGCATGTAATCCCACATCTCTATAAATGCAGAGCTCCACAACGCTCTTGAGTGTAGTCTTTCAATTCCCCTTTGGTACGGCTTGCCATGCCGTGTAAGGTAAACTTGCCGAGGCAGATGTCACAGGGACCAACCACTGTATACCCTACGTGCGGAGTATATGGACAACTCTTCAACAAAAGGGACCTTTAATCCTTCAATTGCCATTGTCCACCCATTGTCCAAAAGGTCCCTTTTGTTAAAAAAAAGTCTGTAGATTCAGCGCGCAGGGTATACAAGTTCCGTATGCGTGAAACGCACATGAAACATTTAACACAAGTTAGGCGGGGCGAATGGTTATAGTGGGCGTCGCACCAAGACTTCAAAACCTGTAATTAAACACAAAATGTCTAATATGGTTTAGCACGTGTTGAATTTACTTGGTGATCATATACCCTATCCAGAGTTTAGAAGACGAAAAAAGTGAGCTTCTCCCTCTCCCAATGTGCGAAAGTAGACTCGCCGTATACACGTGCATGGGCGAGTCTCACTCAAAGGAGAGGGGGAAACTCGCGGCTCAACGATTTTGCCCCTCGTCTTCTAAACTCTGGATGGAGTATAAGAGGAAACTCTTATGCTCCGTACGTGTGGTCCGTTAAAAAAGTAACCTTACAATATGCATCGTGAACCAAAAGTATTGCCTGCTTGAAAATAGCTGCGAAAATAGTGAATGTAGGTGGATGGTGGCTATGAACAAAGTTGACCCATTCGTCGGCGGACATCTGTTAATGATGTCACACGTGACCTTGAAGTCGGTAATCAAGGTCATTCTAATTATAACTCTGTGATATTTAAAGATAGGAGTGTAGTTCAAATTTAGGATATGATGGCATCAAAATCCTCTGCACCTTGGCGAAAAAATATTTGAAATCAGTCAACAAATGGAGGATCAATGATAAAAATGCAGCTGGCATAGCCCCTTGGGAAAATTGCCTGCATGACCCGCGTATCGATGTCGTGCAGTGAAACGGTTGTGCAATGAGGGGTTGCAATTCAGAAATGTCAGATCTGCTGAGCCAAAACCAAAGTACAACACATGTTGTAAGGGTAATAGGAACGATATTTAATACATGGGACAAAGTGATGCACATTTGCACAAGCTTTAATGTATTGTTGTATGACATCAAAGTACAACATAAAACCAGCAAACAAATAGGAAACATGAAATGCATGGTATTGTTCTCATCCTCAGTCCAGGAATTGTTCCACATATGGCCTCCCTTACATGCAATGCATGTTTGTGCTCTCACAAGAACAGAACTTGCAACATTGCTCAGCAACTCCTGGGTCACACTTTGAATGACATCACAAATTCTGTCTTAGTTCTTGTGGGGTTTGTGGATCAGTCATGTACACTCTCTTTTTGACATATCCCCATAGGAAAAAATTCAGTTTTGGCTCAGCAGGTCTGACAATGCTGAATTGCATCCCCTTGCACAAGCGTTTCACTGCATGACATCTAATAAGTGGGTCATGCAGGCTATTTTCCCAAGGGGCTATGCTGGCTGCATTACTATCATTGCTCATCCATTTGTCGATCGATTCCAAATATTTTTTCCCAAAGATGCTCAGAATTGTGTTACTATCCTTTCCTAAATTGGAACTACACTCTTATCTTTTAACCTCATGGAGTAAGCATTCGAATGACCTTGATTACCGTCTTCAAAGTCATGTGTTGTAACGGACGAAAACCGTCCGTTAAGTCGTTAAGTCGTTACGAGTTACTTCTCCCATCCCCGCACCCACATTC
>JAQIWR010002392.1:0-11254 GCA_034695945.1 Glomeris hexasticha | reverse complement strand
ATAAATCAAAAGGGCCCATTGGTTTTAAATGAATGCAAAAGGCCCATTGGTTTGAAATAAATCAAAAGGGCCCATTGATTTTAAATGAATCCAAAGGGCCTATTGGTTTAAAATTATTCCAAAGGGCCCAATGATTTTAAATGAATGCAAAGAGCCCATTGGTTTGAAATAAATCAAAAGGGCCCATTGATTTTAAATGAATGCAAAAGGCCCATTGGTTTGAAATAAATCAAAAGGGCCCATTGGTTTTAAATGAATGCAAAAGGCCCATTGGTTTGAAATAAATCAAAAGGGCCCATTGGTTTTAAATGAATGTAAAAGGCCCATTGGTTTGAAATAAATCCAAAAGGGCCCATTGATTTTAAATGAATCCAAAGGGCCTATTGGTTTGAAATAAATCAAAAGGGCCCATTAGTTTTAAATGAATCCAAAGGGCCCATAGGTTTCAAATAAATCAAAAGGGCCCATTGGTTTGAAATGAATGCAAAAGGCCCATTGGTTTGAAATAAATCAAAAGGGCCCATTGATTTTAAATGAATCCAAAGGGTTTATTGGTTTGAAATTAATACAAAGGGCCCAATGATTTTAAATGAATGCAAAGGGCCCAATGGTTTCAAATAAATCAAAAGGGCCCAATGATTTTAAATGAATGCAAAGGGCCAATTGGTTTGAAATAAATCAAAAGGGCCCATTATATATGAATCCAAAGTGCCCATTGGTTTTAAATGAGTCCAAAAGGCCCATTGGTTTTTATAGTGTGCATCAATGAGCATCAAACCGATCAAACCTCCTTTCGATTATCGATGACTTGTGGCGCCGCATAGCGGCGCCTACCGGTATCAAACCTGCATTCAAATACTGTACAGCGGACTTGTGGCGCCGCTGTGCGGCGCCCTCCGGTATTAAACTTTGCGTTCGATTCGATGGTAGCGCCGCGATCGTGAAGCGAGAGAGTTGGGCTGGCAACAAGATGGCCCTGGCGATGTGCAACAACGCGATGAACTTCACGGAGAATCAGCACGGCAACGCGATGCTGGAACGGCTGAAAGGTCAGAGGGAATCGGGCAGGCTTTGCGACGTCGTTCTTCACGTTCACGGCAAGCAAATGGCGGCTCATCGCAACGTTCTGGCCGCTTGCAGCCCTTACTTCGATTCCATCCTGAAGGTTCGGAAAGCGTCCAAAGAACAACTGACCATCACCTGTCACGACCATCAGGCGTTCCAGTGCCTGCTCAACTACATGTACACCGGTCACGTGGTGATCGACAAGAACAACGTAGCCGAGTTGCTCAGGCTGTCCAACCACTTCTTGGTGTCTAAACTCAAGACTTACTGCTCCGAATATCTGGATAGGTATTTAATTATTAAAGCTCATACAAATTGGAGTACACTCCGATCGAATTGGAGTACACCGACGCGATAAATTCGTATTATGAAACGTTGCAGGTACCTGGAAGTTGGCAACTGCCTGGGAGTGAAGGAGATGGCCGAGAAGTACCACATGCCGTCGCTGGTGAAAAACGCCACCAGGTTCATCGAGAGCCACGTCCACGAGGTGATGCTGCACCCCGAGGTCCTCGCGCTGCCCTTACCCAAAATAGAGTCCTTCCTGTCGGACAAGAGCTGGAACATCCCTCAGGACGCCCTTCTGCAGTTCATCACGCGCTGGGTGAAACACGGCCTCGGTGGCCGCGAAAGGGACCTGAGGACCCTGCTGACCTTCGTCAACTGGTCGGTGATCGACAAGAACTTCGTCGGTGCCCACATCGACTCCGAGAACCTCTTCTTCACCAACAACCAACGTTGCTTCTACTTCATCCTCCAATGCCTGGAGGAGAACGACGTCCATCTCGCAAAGTACGGCGACGCGTACTCGGAGCTGAAATCCAAGTTCAGCCCCGCGGTCGAAAACCTGGACAGCGACAGTTTCCTCAACATGGCCATCTCGACGGCCATCGAGGGCCTTCAGGACGCCAACGTCCCTCCCAAGGACGAGTCCGTCGACGACCCGTCGTTCAACCCGGTCACGGTGACCGCGCTGTCCAAGAGGCACCGCACGCGGGACGTCGCCGCGGTCGCCGCTCCTCTTCCGCCACCTCCTCCTCCTCCTGTTGTACCTTCGCTACAGCCTCCATCTAGCGATCAGAACATGATGGCCCAACGTACCGTTGACAATACCGAAGAGACGAAAACCACCGTTGCGCTTGTCAACGGTACATCAAAGTCCGCACCCGGTATTTGTTGTCGCGCGTTTCACATTTGCGTAAGAAAATAGAAACAATGGTAACTCTTGCTTCCGTTGTCCTCCAGGTCAGTTGCAGAAGAAGAAACTCGGCAGTGGGATAAAGGTGATACGTCACCAGCGCAAAAGGAGACGCCTGAAGAGGCTTCCGCGGTTGCTTTCGTCCCGGCACGGCGCGCTGAAACTGACGCGCAGATGCCGCAGGAAGGTGGTTCGGGTACGTCACAGATTGGACCGTTACGACGACGACTACCTCGAGGACGAAGATGACGATGACGATGACGAAGATGACGATGACGACGATGACGAAGACAACGATGACAGCGACGAGGGCTTCGACGCCGACGGCGCGGGCCGCTGGAACCGTCGCGAGAGGATCAAATGCCCCCAGTGCGGTTACGTAGCGAGGGGCACTTTGAGGCTGGAACGTCACGTCGCCAGGGCCCATTCCCGTCAGGTGACCTACAAGTGCGGCATGTGTTCCTTCACGTGCCGCTGGAACCGCGACTACTACTCTCACATGAGGAGCCACTTCGAGGGACCACCGTTCAAGTGCGACACGTGCGAGTACACCTGTGACCGCATCCAGCTCGTCTTAACCCACAGGTACAAAACGGCCCTTGTAATTTGCGATCGTTACCTGCTGATGGTCCAACGAACGGTTGCGCGTGCAGGGTGAGCCACGCGGATGCCGCCGCCGCAGCGGCGGCACTGGCCGCGTCACAGCCGCAGTTCCAGTGCGAGGAGTGCAACTTCCGGACAAGGACCAAGGCGGCTTTGGCGGCCCATACGAGAAGCCACGCCTCCCACGCCCACGAGAGGCCCTACCGGTGCGAGCTCTGCGGCAGGTCCTTCGCGTCGCAACTCGGTCTGGAGCACCACTTGAGGGCCGCGCACGGTCCGAACGCGATCGCGGCTGCTTCTGCAACGGCGAGCGTCACTCCGAACACGTCACCTGATCACGTGTTCGTGTGCGAAACGTGCGGGTTCGTTACGCAGTACCAATCGCATCTGATAGCCCACCGGAGGGTGCACGGTGTTCACACCGCGACTCCATCCGCAGTGGAGGTTAGTGCGGTGATCGTACAAATTATGTGTTCAATTAATGACGTAACGTTTTTTGTTCGCAGGTTTACGCCCACTTGGGACACCAGGCGGCAGCGCTGGTTCCTCCACCAAACCCAACACCCATGCCAACCCTCAGCGGTCACATGACACCCGTTGGCCACGCGATAGCCGTAGGTGCCGACGTGTTCCGGTGCCAGTTCCCAAATTGCGGTTACGCTTCCCCCAAGAAGAGCCAACTGTCCCAGCACATGCGCACTCACACCGCGGTAAGGTCCCACGTGTGCGGTGTCTGCGGGAGGGCCTTCGTCGAGAAGAGCCACCTGGTGAGGCACGAGAGGATCCACCTCAACGAGAAGCCGTTCAAATGCGACAAGTGCGACTACTGCAGTTCCCGGAGGGACAAACTGAAAGAGCACGTGCAGAAGCACCACGGTGGCACCGTGGGGAACGTTCACGTCGGAGGACACGGTGACGTCACCGGGAACCAGGTGCACGGTCCTCGCGGTGGACACAACGTGCAAACGCATAAATCCCCGGTGTACCGGCCGAGAAAGCAACGGAAGCAGCCGTACGATCCAGTACCACCGCCACCACCTCCTCCACCTCCACCTCCACCACCCCCAACTGCAGCTGCTGCGTACTACGCAGCAGCCGTGTCCGGAGTCTCCGTCGTACCTCCAGTATCCGTTTCTCGCGTAGGAGGAGCGGGTGGTGGAGGTGCTCACCCTCACGGTCACCAACACCCGCACCCTCACTCCCACCCGCACCATCACCATCACCACCATCCTCATCATCATCACCACCACCAGAACCAGAACCACCAATCCGGAGGAGGGGGAGGGTCTCATCTGGGTCCTCAGCAGGGGCAGCAGAATCAACAGGGCACACCGATGACCCAAGCGGGGTCTTCCGGCGTGACCGACTCGTACAGTTACGAGTTGGCGCAGGCTCACCACGCCGCCCACCAGAACCAGCAGATGGACGTGGACTCGAAGGTGCTTCTGCCACCGGAATTGAGCGTACGCACCTTTCCTCTGGATCACCATCAGGGTCCTCCTCCTCCACCTCCGCCTTCGTCCTCTTCGCAAGGCCAGAACGTGCAGCAATCTCAGAACGCGCCGCCGCATTCGTCGCCGGCTCCGATGCCCACGGCGCCACCTCCGCCGCTACCACCGCTACCGAGGTCTCAACCTCCACCCACGATGGTCTTCGACCCTAGGTACCACACAGCAGCACCGTCGTTTACTCACCTGCCACCTGGATTGGACCAGCGTACTCAGCAAGCGATGCACAATATGAATGCGGCTGCCGCAGCCGCCGCCGCGCAGGGTGGTGGCAACTTAGGCCACACCTCCGATTACAGTGGACTCAGTGCTTTCATGGCCCTATTTTGAATTCTCATAAACCTCGAAGAATGATACATCATGTAGTTTCCATCATATATGTATTTTATATTCTATTGAGTTCTTCAAAAGGCATGTTTGCATGTTGGCATATTGTACATGTTACGTTTGTTTCTCGCGCAAAGGAATAAAGCAGTGATTCGATTATACTGTGTTTCATTTTAGGTTTCATGCTGTAATTCTTCCCAGGAAATGATGACTGAATTGGAATTATTAAAATATTTACACAGGCAAGAGCATCAATATAGGGGATTTTACGAGTTTGAAATGAAAATATAGTTTGTTAAGAGTTGTATATGTAGAGAAATGAGTTCCTACCTTGAATCTGGTGTTCGTAATTAGTTTTCGTGGATGAAAACATCTCCGATCGGTGATCAATCGTCGAAATGCTGGCAGAGCGAAGGAATTCAAATTTCGAATCGGCGCGCGTTCGATCAAGATGGCGACTACAATGGTGTCAATTTCATGTCAATTTCGTTTTTTTAAATGCGCGCGCACGTCCAACTCAATGTCAAATTCGGCCACTTATTAATTTTATTTCATATTTTCTTTTCCTAAATGCTACGCGAATCCATAAAGATCAATTCTTTCTCGTAATTATAAAATAATTTCGGATTTCATTTATCTCGATTTATCTTTACATTGTAACTAGTTTGCTGCTGTGGCGCCATCTGGTATCGTGAGCCTAAAGTTATAAAAGCTCTCATTAGTTTTTAGCGCCATCACGACGCTTCTGTTGTTCTGCACATTCTCTGGGATTTTGCTACCATGATTTAGATCTTTAAAGTTATTTAAATTAGGAACTGAACATATTCTATAAAGTGGGATTAATTTAGAGAAGGGGATCGCCGTTAAGACTCGCAAATAAGAGCTAATGAGGCTTTAAGATTGCCAGCTGCTGATCAACTCCTCCAGGTGGCGACACTAGCGGCGTTGATTTACTGAACTTGGTTTTTGAGACGCAAATTGGACGCAAACGCTGGACGCAAGGAGGTTGGCAGGCAAAATATGGCTATAAATAATATTAATGTACCTTTATTGACAATATTAGGTGCTTTTTCGGGGTTTTCTTTGTGGTTATTGCTGTTAATTAACCGTTACGTACCTTGGCCTTACATGGACGAGGTTTTCCACGTGCCACAGGCTCAGAAATACTGCCAAGGTCATTTTACACACGTGAGTTACGAAAATTAATATCATATTTGTTCTGAATACTATTAATATCCACTGTTTTTTAAATATTTAAACGTTTTTGCTTATTTGCAGTGGGACCCGAAGTTAACCACGCCCCCTGGACTTTATTTTATATCGATCGGTGCGATCGTTCCTCTGGTTTCGTTTTTCAAAATTAATGCTTGTACTGTGCTCGGTCTTCGAGTTACGAACGTTATTTTCTCCGTCCTCAACTTCTACGTTGTTCATCAACTCGTTTGTAAGATCCATCCTTCAACAAAGGTTCTTATTTTATTCATTAAAAATACGAGCCAGGGAAAGTGCGAAATCAGGGAATTTGAGAAATTTTCCCGTAAAAACGCCGATTACGATAAAACTAGCCGTTTTTACACAAAAACACCGTCAACATAAACTGTTTGGAAGGTCGGAATACATATTATAATCAACTTTTCGTTAGCTAAAGATAATTAGGTTACGTTTGTTAACTAAAAAACTTAACCTAACCTAACCTAACCTAACCTAACCTAACCTAACCTAATATAAACTAACCTAACCATCCCAGCGTAACTTAAACTGGTTTAACATACGCATTTGCACCCTCCGGTCAATTTATGTTAACGGTGTTTTTGTGTCAAAACGGCTAGTTTTATCGTAATCAGCGTTTTTACGGGAAAATTTCTCAAATTTTCTGATTTCGCACTTTCCCTGTAACATATATATCATATATGATCATATTAATTTTATTATATTTAAAATATTTGTTTATATCCTAGATACAATTTTATTGTGTAGGCTATAAAAACTATATAGAATATTATTTTTATATTTCATTTCATATATTTCTTATAATTAAATAAAAGTGGGCCGGTGCTCGCGGTTCAGGTATAGCATTCAGTAATTCAGTATGATGGAATTGAACGATTTCAGTGAAAGCTGATGTAAATTTTTGTAGTTATGGATAATTTATGGAAAGAGGTGTAATAAACGCCTGGGCGCTTATTAATTACGTCGTGGATAGGAGGGGTTAAGAGTTTAGTTGGCAGGATTAAGTGGTGTTTATTGGTCCACAGTGGCTATTTTTACGATCCCGCTTTATTTCTCCAATGGTCTGAGCATGCAAGTGTGCTTAGGCCCCTATATAACATGCGAGTGTAGTTGATATGAAATTTCCCCATTGGCTGCAATATGGCCGTAATATGGCTGCCATATGGCTGCACAAACCTGTCATGTAATGGAGATGTGTTTCGATCGATTTTGATTAATCGGTAAAAATGCGAAATATTTTTCTAGGACCGTGCGCAAGTGTTGCTTTCAAAGCCCTTGTATTTGGATTACATAGTTTCTACAGTATTATATATTTGGGAGGGGAAAGGGGGGGATGACGAAGCTTGCATGGACGGCGGCCATTTTTATTGCGACAGCCGCCATGATGGATTGCGTCGCAAATATGAACCACTTCTCTTACTTTTTCCATTCTTTGTGTATACAGTATATAGAGCTGTATAGTTTTTTTGTTATACTCGGGATTTAGCACGCACTCTGGGACATCCTCTAAAAGTGCTGATGCATTGTACGAGTTGGTTTTATGGTTTTTCCTATAAATTTCATATGTTGCGTTTGGCTGGGAAATGCAGTTTTTTGGATCACTTTCTTGAAACGGGGGAATTCACTTAATAGCTTTTTTTTATTTATATTTTGCTATCTATATATAGTGTAGACAAAGTGATTTTATTTTTTTACATAAGTAGAAAATGTAGAAGATTTAATAAGTGCTCTGAACAGGGCAACTTGAATATTTTAATTTGTCTCAAAACTTTGATTTAAAAAAATCCAGTTTCACGATTGTTTACATAAATACTGGTACATCAAATTCATAATTTGCAGAAAATAACCCATTGTATACGAAGCAACAGTACAGTATAAAACATTTAAAATTGGTGGTGTTATTTTCATTTGCAATTTAATGTACTAATATAGTGTGTATTACTCAGTAGATATTTTAATTAAGAAAATGGGCTGTTTATATTTATTTGATAAATGAATTTGTATAATGGCCGAGTTTAGTGATTAATTACTATTATTAAAATTGGTGTAATATCTAAGTTTTTTAAAGGAAAAAACAATTGTACAAACTTCCTTAAGTGGTATTGAAACAATCGAGTTATTCGACATTGTGTTTTTTCTCACGTGAATGTGATGATATTGAGGGGAGTTAATATTGCACCCCCAGCAGGTTTTGATTTGATTGGACAGTTTGTAGGCATGGTTGTGTGTGACGTCACGGGGCATGAATCGATAATAACGATGTGATGATCTTGAACGTCTGTTAACGATCGGTGCGGCTCGTTTTGTTACTTCCACCCCCTGGGGCCTCGGGAGATTTGATGAAATTATTATACATACCCCTAGGTTCATCACTATTCATTCATGCTTGTATAGCAATGGCAATAGTGAAACAGAGAGAGAGAAAAAACCGTGAAAGAGGCCGTATTGGGAAATTGTTGCAAAGTTAAGCACTTTTCACCCTCTTTGTTCCCCTTCCTTCGATCCCAAGTGTATAATTAGGTTATTGAAAATAATTACCTGGCATGCAGCCTCTCTCAATACATTGTTGCATACAAAAATGCAAACGATATTGTCTTCCTGTGTTTTTTTCTTACTTTCTACTCTTTTGCATAATTTATTCAGTATACAGGACGAGTTGGAGAATGTTTCCAACTTCACTCGGTGCCAAACTCCAACATGAATTTTAATGCAACGTTCCGAAATCGATAAAGTCTTTCTGTATTCATTGCTATATGGCATGTTGAAATGTATGAATTCCGGTGCTACTTCTTACGTGATCTATGTATGATTCACTTTTATATATTTTTTTAGGAAACTTGGGAAATTTACTTTTCGTCCGTATCATATAGGGCCTATTCCAATTTGCTTTTTCTCTTTTTCTGCATGTTTTCTAAACTTTTTCTATACATAATTAAATCAATATGAAGAATTGTTATTAAAAATAAATACCGCAATGCATCATTCATTTTCATTGTAATTATCATTATCTAACTTCGATTTTGCAAAATAATTCCAATTAATTTTATTGTGTAAGTTTTCAGTTTTTTGTATGTGCGTTGAAGATGATTGAATTGTTTAAATTTGGAATGCTATATTATAATGTGCACTTAATGTTGAATTAATTAATAAACATGAAGAACATTTCAAGTTACACAACTTGTTAACATTTGCGTTTGTTATTAAAAATTTGTTCGTGACACTATTGAATTATTTTTTTGTGGGACATAAAATCAAGTCTGGAATCTTGGTTGAAACAAGAAGCATCTGGTATAGGGGATCAAAGTGTTTTCCAGGGGCAGGAATGGTTTTGATGCATGTGAGCATGGTGGAAGGAAGAGAAAGAAAATGTGGGAGGTATAGTTTGAGACGATGCAATACAAAATGTCGAAATGTTATGTTATGGATGTGCGGAAGAAATATGGGAAAAAGTCTCCAGCTGCGTTATTGTATATACGGAGTTTGCGGAGAGATTGGAGGCCCGTCTCAACGCTTCCTAATCCTGGCATACATCATCTCTACTATCTCAATCCCTTTTGCAAGCACACGCACTGCTGCACAAATACTACACATACACATATTGTGCAAAGTCGCATGAAGCAAGCTGCGAAGTCAGTTTGCCTCGTTAGCAAACTGTATATACAATTTTCCATGAAAATAAACAGCCACATTTCCCGGAACTGCGCCAATGCATGCTGCATGCACATATATATATTTCGAGCCGGATGTGATAAATTGCGTTATATGTCGATGACGTCACGTGATCGATCGACAAATTTTTCGCCAAAATCAACACGCAGTCATCACTCCCTTTTCTTCCCTCGGTTCACAAACACAGAATTGGGGAAAGCACCAAGGGGGAAATATTTCTATATATATATAATATAAGACGAGAATCGACAGAGTAAGCAAGAATTGTTGTTTTGGCCCTTCCCCAAAAACCACCCTTAACAATCTTTTCCCCTTATTGAATTATCTTTTCTTATTATTTATGAGGTGTGATGAAAAAGTCAGGCTGCGGGAGACGGGCTTTTTATTTTCACAAACGCGTGCAAATGAAGCGCCTTTTTGCTGAAACTTAATTTCATACCGTATTTTACTCTATTCTGACGTTCTGCTCATTTTTTTTCTTCTTTACGATGCAGTTTTTACATTTTATCCCGTGCGAATGTAGTTTTGTTGCCAGGGGTCGCTTTGCTTTCCCGCATTGCAGCACTGAGCTATGCGGGTAAGCTGCACTTCGAACTGTTGCCCATTATGCGACAAAACACTGTATTGAAGATGTGAAACTGGATAAATAATATGTACAAATGATATTTTGAACCTTTTCCTTTGTGAGATATATTTGTATTATTTCACACTTTCTATAAGGTGTTTTGAAATGAGGAAATAAATTTGGTGAAATAGTTTGAGTAATTTGAAAATAATATTTACAATATATAGGAACGCTTAAATGTGATGATCCTAAAAATGTTTGTAGAAGATTATGAATTGTTATTTGTTAATACCATTGCTCGAAATTTATTACAGTTTATTATATGATTCTGTCATTATTTTTTGAAGATGGAAAAACAGCAAAATCCGCAATTTTATCAAACTATGTAGGCCCCCTATAGTTTTTATGATATAATCTTACGGTCGTTTCAGTTAGGGATTAGACTGTAATGTCGGCTGTAAAACGAGTATTATAAAATTAATACTTTCCGGTTTGAAAGTAAGAGGATCATGTTATAAAGTCTGCGTGCAAATGATTAAATGAAAACAATGCAGATACGAGAGTATAAAATACGAAATATGAAATAAAGTTGAGTTTTGGAGAATGGTTCGGGGAATTGTGGGAGGTTTATTCTGAGCTTGAGGCAGAATAGAAAAGTTTGTTTTTCGTGGCAGCTGAAATTCAAGTCACATATTCGGTATAAAGGATGTGGGAGGCTTAGGGGGTTTGGGAGATTAGAGAGGGTGAAGTTGTTATGATTGGCATCAGGTTTTATCTCTGTCGGATGAGTTTGGTGGTGCATCATCCAATGTCCTCATGCCATGTCCTGCTCATCCATCAAACATGACACGGCCATCTTTCATACAATGGACAAGGGTTTTTTTTTGCTGTTGTTGTTCGGTTGATATGTTGTTGGAGGTTTTAATTAAAATGTTTGCTCGTTGCGAACCATACAGGTTCATCTGTATTTCTCGGCTCTTGCTGAGGACAAAGTGCCGTATGTGAACAGTGTTGGTGAAAAGTACCGCATCCGGCAGCTGTTGCACCAACTTCCTCCGCACGACAATGAAGTGCGATATTGCAACGGCT
>JAQIWR010002391.1:0-11259 GCA_034695945.1 Glomeris hexasticha | reverse complement strand
CAAACTGGAATTGACGTTCATTTCCCCTGTCAAGATGGCGCCTTGCTCGTCATCCAACGTCGTATGCTGCAACGAAGCGAGGTCACGTGATTGAGCCTCTAGTTCTACTTATGCAGCTCTATGAATCAAACTCATTTCAATTTATCTTATCCAGGATGGACAAACCAATGAACAGGATGTAACAAACGATGAGCGGCTCCAAAGTTCATCCAATGCTAGATCCATCATCCAACCTGTTTGGATTCACCGTTTGAAGACCAACTTTGATATGACGTCACGATTTTATGTACAAATGTCAATAAACAGTTACGTAATACTGCAAACTATACTTTTGTTATTTTTTTAATAACCATGCCAAATAAAAAACACTTGCGTTTGCCATTTTGAGTTTGTTTCAAAATCGTCCTATCGGAATGGGACTTTTTCCTAGTTACCTAATACAGCGCCCCTACAATTTAGTACTAGAAAGGGCACTTCCGGTCGCCATTTTCAGTTTGTTTCAAAATCGTCCTATCGGAATGGGACTTTTTCCTAGTTTACCTAATACAGCGCCCCCTACAATTTAGTACTAGAAAGGGCACTTCCGGTCGCCATTTTGAGTTTGTTTCAAAATCGTCCTATCGGAATTGGACTTTTTCCTAGTTGTCTAATACAGTGCCACCAACAGTTTAGTATTAGAAAGGACACTTCCGGACGCCATTTTGAATTAGTTTAAAAATTGTCCTATTGAAATGGGACTTATTCAAAGCTATTGAATACCTCACAACTCAGGTTATGATTAGTAATTTTATTTTCTCATGAAAGTTCTGTATAGAATAGCGATGTTAGTAATTTCTAAATTTTTTTGATTCTATGAATAATTGGGGGGGGGAGTGACATATGTAGGGCAGGTCTTACAATTTTTTGAAATACACCTTTGTTGACCAATAAAATGTAATATTTCGTAAAAAATCTCATTTAGTGAAATCTGTTTCCCAATGGATTGATGTGGGCAAATAGCATATATTTTTTCCACTAAGTAATAAAACACAAAATTACACAGTTCATATAACTGGTATTATTTTATTCACATGTGCCAAAATAAAAATGTGAGTTTTGAATGAAAAAAGAGTTGATGTCCTTTACCCCTTTTATCCATCACCTCTCCCTTGACCCATATTATACCCTAGGGCAAAGGGCCTAACAGGTTATTGCCTGCTTGTAAGTCCACCCACTGTGAAACATTGGTCACTTCAGGTCATATCTTTACAATAACAACTGTCTCACTCTGTGTTATTCTGTCCAGAACATCAGTCATATTTCTGCATTGCTCTGTTATTTTGTCAAAATTCAAAATGGGCAAAAAAGCTGCAAATACTAAGAACATCCGAAAGTGGAATCGAGAAAAGATGTTACGTAAGGCAAAGGAATTAGCTGAAAAATCTGCCCAAGTCCAAGGAGAACCGACCACCTCAATGTAAGTAATGCATGTTGAACAATGTCATTATGCATGTGCAATTACATAGATGGTCTGATGTCATGAACATAGAACTTTATGGAGAAATGACTTTGTTTAGATTGATGAATAATTGTTTACTGTTTGTTCAGATATTCCTATCAATGTATTCATTCAAAGATTATATGGTTGCTTTTACTTTTCTGGACTATTATTTGGAACATATAGTTCCCAGAAAATGTGATAAGCTATTTATAAATTTCAATTACTGCAGTTATGATTACGAACATTTGGCATGAAAATAGTGACAAGAGTGAATTTTCAAACCGAAAAAGTGACATAAAAGTAACATGATGTGACCAAAATGATGTGACCAAAAGTAATTTTCCTGAAGTAAATGCAATACACAATGGATAGCAAAATATTATAATTAATGCATAAAAATAAAAGAGCACATATCCCACACCTGTATTATTTGTATAAATTACAGGGCTATTTGAATTTATGGAAGATTCTGGTTATTTTGGGTAAAATATTGATAATTTTAGTGTTTTTATAAATTGTAAGCTGCTTTTGAAATGCAAGGAAAGTGAGAAGTTTTTACATTTTGGGAAATTTTGAGCCTTTTTTTTAAATAAATTTTTGTCAATTTTTGTCAATTTTTATAAATTTGAGGAAAGATTGGTTTTCAATAAATTTGGTTGCGATTTTGAAAATGTGACAAACTGTACGCATTTTCAGACGTTTTGGAATATGTTGTAACTTTAGTGGAATTGTAGGGAGTTTGATAAATTTTGTCCTTTTTGTACATTTTTAGCATAATTGTTGAATTTTAGGCATTTATAAGAATTTTAGTTCAAATTACACAACGAACAGTAAAAAAGAGTAAAAAAGGTGATCTATTTATCATCACTGTGTTCACATAAGCTGCTAGTGTAAAATAAATATTTCAAATTTCTGTAAATTGTATTTCCACTAGCTTTCCAAAGGAATAACCAATGAAAAGTTTTGTTTTGCAGACCATAGCCCTCAATTCACCACCATGATTACAATACATAATTACATGTAACATATACTGAATTCTGATAAAGCACTTGTGTAGCCTAATCTTTGAGTGTTTTATATTTGTTGACTACTTATGTCGACATAAACTTGGAATGTACTGGTAAAGCCTTATTGGTGTCCATAACTGTACTGTTTTTCCCAGTAATCACTGGTTTTGTGGAGTAGGTACGTAAGTTTTTATGTTCGTGCAATGCTCAACCATCACCTTCGTGCTCTGGTCCATGGGATGTAGTTGATGCAACACAAAGCCCCCAACCTAGTACTTCAGGCATGCCTTGGTAAGCACAGTTTTGTTCACAATATCTCAGCAATATCTCTGTACTATCTGTGCAAAAAAATTTATTTATGTTATTTAACTGTATTTATGTAAAGTTCCACAGTATGGACGTCTAACTTTTCCAAATAATTTTGTAGCCCTTACAAGGGCTATTTGTATTCAATGACAATTTGGCAATCTCCTGCAGTACCCCTCCATCGACGTTACGCTCCGGTCCTTTGTCCGCTTTGGTAACCCTACGTAGCCCACAACGTGGTACATCAGGCACAACTGTGTTAGTAACATTCGTAATTTTGTAAGCGTCTGTAGAGACTAAAGGTGCGTTTTCATTTGCTTGTAAACGTCGCAAGCGTAAGCTTTGCGTGCAATCGTGTACGCTTGCACATACACGTGCAGTCGTTTTCATTAGTGTTCGATTGCAAGCGATGGCATATAACATCCTTTTACAAGCACAATCGCGCAACAAAACAAGCCAGCTTTTCGCATCACAGGCAAGCGCGTTTTCTCGCTTCGGCCAATCAGATGCACAGCTGGTGACGTCATGCCGGGTGACGTCACGGCTGTCGACCGACCAACGTCCGGTTTCAGATGCCACCATTTTTTCTGTCGCTTCGTGATTCCCGATCGGAAACGATCGCTTGCCATCAATAAAACCATGTTATTTTTGCAAACAGATGCTTCCTTGTCTCGTTTTTCCCAAAAACTCAAGTACAACATGTACAGATCCATGATTTTCTTCACCGTTATCAACGTGTACATGTGTCCTACGTCTTCTTGTAACCATGGTTACAAGCAAGTTGCAAGCTAGCACCTACAAGCCACTGAAAATGCCAGCAAGCGAGCTTGTGAGGCAAGCGGGCTTGCGCAGGTGCCGCTACAACGCTTCAGCTCGTAATTTTCAGCTGCAGCTTGTAAAACACAAGCAAATGAAAACGCACCTTAAGACATTGTGTTTCACAGCGTTGATGCTGATTCCCCGTCTGGTAATTGGAATGTTTCTCCCAGAAAGCAAATGTCAAGTGCTGCACAACTGCTTACTGCAAAGTGGTACAAGGAATGAATAAACTCTTAATGAATGAAACAATACTACCGTGATTGTTGTTATTTTCAGGGTTCTGGACTTGGGTGACAGCATAGAACGGCAAAAAACTTCACTTGTTGAAGAAATAACACCCCGTGAAGATGCTGCTGTTGTGCGCGAGACCGAAATGTCCGGAGACCCTTTGGCACACTGAAGGAGATGACGATATACCGTATGTCACACGGCAATGAAAACTGTTATGAAATGGAAACCATGTATGTTACTTTCCAGAGACCTCAATATCAAATATCAACCTCAACATTCTATTGGAAACCTCGAGGCAATCAAAGGAGACAACATTATTTGCGACATGAAAAGATTCCTGTCAGAGGCTGCAGAACTAGCTGATCACCGTTGGACATGTCGTAACCGAGGGCAGTTCTGCTTCCACTCAGAGATACGGGTGGGTTTGCAATCGACGTTGGTCTTCAAGTGCGCAAAATGTTCACAAGAACGTCGTTTGCAAAACACCAGCGAAGATCCTACAAAGATGTCACTGAATGAGTCTGCAGTGTGGGGTTCATTATCAGTCGGATGCGGCTTCGATAAGCACGAAGAGATGCACTATATCATGTCACACTTTTTCGAGCCTGCAAGATACAGTTGGATCCAAGTAGGCTGACTCCTTGATAGTCCAGCAAACAAGCAGCTGAGCTGGAGAAGCAGCATGCAGTGGAATTAGGACACATTGATAAATATGGCTTCCCATATATAAGAGTGATCGTGGATGGTAGTTGGGCACATCGCTTCTTTGGCTTTCGGTATTCATCAAAGTCAGGCTGTGCAGTAATTATAGGGGCAAACACTCGCCAGATTTTATATCTCAGAGTAAAAAATAAATACTGCACAGTATGCGCAATGGATGCTGAAAAAGAGGAGAAAAGGAAACACGTGTGCTATAAAAATTGAAACCTTCCTTCAACAGCAATGGAGGCAAGTATAATAAGTGAAGGCTTCCAGAGAAGCGAAGCAATGTATGGTTTACGTTATCTTACGTACATTGGCGATGGTGACACTCGTGTGCACGAAGCTATACGTAAAACGTGCAACTATGGGAGGCTTGTGAATAAGATAGAATGCACGAACCACATGTTAAAAATCTTTTCCAAAAAATTATACGTTGCGAGGCAAAACAACAGTGCGATTGGTCGTTACCTGCGCACAGATCTTGTAAACAAGATGCAGCGAGGAGGGAGGTCCGCGGTAAAATACCAACACGTCAACAAGCGCACTGTTACAGAACTTATTGATGATTTGCATAATGTACCCAGACATTACTTTGGGAAACATAGACTTTGCAAAACTTATTTTTGCAAAGATGCAGGCAAAGTTGACCTCACTGCTGTTTACCATCGCCAACCTCAGGAAGTTCTGTCAACAATCGCCACAGCATTGAAACCCGTCATATACAATGCAGACTCTCTGTTGGAAGATATGACAAGTAACCGCGCTGAAACGTACATGAGTATTATAACTAAGTTCACATCCGGGAAGATGATGCACTTGACTGGCCGAGGTGGTTACCAAAGACAGGTTCAAGGAGCTGGGGATCATATTGGCACGAGATGGCTCTGAAACGACAAGGGTATGCCGTCCCACGTCTCGTCGTACGACTTGGAAAAGCATGACAACGAAGGAAGGACAAAAAAAAGGTATCACAGCAAGGGGAAACAAAAACCGAAGAAACAGGTGACAAAGCATGTTGGCCCAGATATGCATTACTGTCCGGAAGCCGAGCAGGTGCCCGACAAGCCTGATGATGTCCTGCGTATTTTGATGGTCAATCTGCTAAAGACCTTGAGCGTCACTGAAGAAAGTGCTGCTGACATACAAAGACATACTTTAGGCCAAACTGAGAACCCGAAATGGTGGAAGGAGCGTGAAAATCGTCTCGGAGCCTCAATGTTTGGGAAAATATGCAGGATGAGGCTGACAACGCCATGCAAGAGTACCGTGTCTTCACTCGTGCAAAGCCGTAATGTGAAGAGTCCTGCACTGGAACATGGAAAACGGATGGAGCCCATTGCATGGACAGCGTACGAACAAGCAACTGGGCAAATAACGCAGGAGTGTGGTTTATTCGTGGACCTAGACAAACCATTCCTTTGCGCATCACCCGATGGTTTGATCGCAGATGATGGAGTGTTAGAAATAAAGTGCCCTTACACAGCTCATAAACTGAACTTGTCACCACAGAAAGCTGTGGGTGATCCACGGATAAACAAATCACAGTACTGCCTAGAGAGCAAACCGGGGACCAAGAACGTATACCAGTTGAAGAGGAAGAATGTTTATTACTATCAGGTCCAGGGGCAGCTGCACATTACATGAAGGAGGTATTGCGAGTTTGTCGTTTACTCCAACCAGCAGCTGTTCATGGAAACGATTCAGCGGGATGATGATTTCTGGCGTGACAACATGGAAGAACGCCTAACCCGTTTTTACATGGATGCAATGTTGCCAGAGATATGCGACTCGCGCGAAGATCGCAGAATGCCTATTCGGGAGCCAACATGGGTCAAGGAACCCAAAAAGAAGGTATGTTGTGCATGAAAAGGTTGTTTCCCAAGTTGAATCGCATAGGTGTGATTTTGGTTGTACATTTCTAGGCAACGTAGGCGTGCTTCCCATCGTTGTCTGCGGAAATATGTAGGGCTTATGTGTGTAATGGCGTCAAATAATGACTGCTTTGCCAGCCACGTGCATGCAGTAATGCATTCAAAATGTACAGTATTGTATGGAGTAAACTTGATGCTTCAACCGAAGCAGATATAAAATTACCTGGGATAGCAATCAGCGACTGAGAAACTGAAGCAATGCGAGTCCAACTATTACTTTTTTTTAGGCATATCTGATTGGCCAACCCCACCAACTAATCAAACACATGCATTGACATCACCAAACAGGCACTTTTTGGCTGCTTTGACCACATGGTTGTTTTGGTTCTGGATGTGTATGGCACGATTGGACAACAGTTGTGCTCAACTTGTGCTGAATTTGTGCCTCATGCATCCTGCCAACAACCATTTACAACCACCTCAGCATGGTGACCAATAAGGTGACTGTTTGCAAATGTCTAAGTCTAAGTATGATTGGTTGCAGGAATTGGCAATGAAAATATTTCAAAGTGGACAAAGCACACTGCTTCAGCTTCCATCTGCTGGTTGCTACTCCAACTAAGTTCAAACTATCACCACAAACAGCGTATGCAACATAACGTAGTTGTTGTACCTTTTGGTGTATTTGAAACATGAATGCCCTCCAATACAATAAGTTTCGGCAATCATGTGCACATACGTGGTTGACAAAATGGGAGTTGCCATTGCAACACGTATGCCCAATGACAGTCATTGTCGTCGAGCAAGCCCCTTGGCTTTCCGCATCATCCTCACTCTCCCGCATATTATACTGACTTACTGTAAACATGCTTCCTGTGTGAACTGCCTCGGACTCCCATAGGTATTTGTATATAATGCAGAGGGACACATTAGTTATCCAGCCATGAAATAATTTCTAATACTTTGGTGTTACCAGTGTCACGTCGCCTATAACCGTGTGTCCCACCTGCCTCTTGTGCCGTCACTGCTGCATATTTAAAATCCGTGTTTATCATGCAAGTGCAGAGGAGTGTAAGATAGGTCAAGTAAAATAGGAGACAGAAAAGTAAAATGCAATTTTACCATGTACATTTTTGGGAAACAAGTTTATTTTATTTTTCCAATTACCAGTACATGGGGAATTTTAAGCCAACAATCGATTTATTTTTATGTAATTTTCACATCTTGAAGTTCTGGTTTAAATAAATTAAACTGCATACCTTGTACATTACATTTTTTAAATTAAATAAATTATTGGCTCAAAATTCACCAAGTTGTTAGTTTTAAAAACATGTGTTTTCCGAGGATGACCTTTTATATATATTTATGTTCTGCATAACAGATATTAGGGAGTTAGAAAAGCGAATCACGTGAGGCGTGAGACGTGGAGTGAGCTTTGCCCCACGTTTTAATCGCTACTGCGTCAACCAGTTAGAAGAGTCGCAAACGAGGTCGTAAATTCTCACGCCTGCGTTTCACGAAAATCGTGAGAACGCTAACCCCACGCTTCACGTCACTGCGTGACGCACAAAAACGGGGGTGCTCGACGCGACAAGCTACGTTGCGTCGCCACGAAAACGCGCTTTTCTAACTGGCGCCGCGTAACGCCGATCGTGACGTTGAGCGGGGCGGGGCGTCGCGTAAGCGGGGCGGAGTTTTGCATGAGCGCTCACTCTACGTCTCACGCCTCACGTTGCGTTTCGCTATTTCTAACTCCCTATTGACGTGATATCTTCTACCACATGAAAATTAATATATAAAATTCCATGGCAATGGCAGGCACTTATCAACGCACAGTCATAACAAAAATTGTAATGGGTTTGCCCAAGTGCTACATGAGATAACTTATGTGCGGTTTCCAAATAGGAAAACCTAAAGCCTAGTTTCCAGTCAAGCGAAAACTGGGCGGTAGCGGCCGCTAGTGTCAATTGACCTATTTCATGAGCCACCTATTGGTTGGCTCGTATAATGGGTCTGGGAAGAGCGCTGCAGATCCTAATGAAATGGTGGCTCGGAAGACCTATCGAGTCGGAAATCGAACGTTAGCAGCTATACAAATGGGTTTCACTCCGTAAATATACGGCCGTTTATTGTTGTAAAAGTGCACAGAAATACCGAAAATTGTGTTCTTGTTGATAATCCATCCTTTTTAATGTAGCAAAAGCCGTTTTCAATCGCAAAATCGATAGGACTTTTTCGAACGCGTGAATCCTATGTTAAGCGATGAGAGTGAGGACTTCCCGACCGCCATTTTGCTTCGTTTTCTATGGGTTCGGGATTGCGCGTTGCAGTGGGCGGAGCTACGACTTTTGTGGGCGTAGCCGATTGAAATGGGTCAATCACAGCAAGCGGCGTAGGATTTCCATTTTTAGCAACATTCGCTAAAAGTTGACGCTGCGGCGGATTTTCCGCTTGCCACTCCAAGTCCACTGGATTAGAATTTTTCGCTGACTTCTAGCGAACGTGTATTCCATCAACGGGACCAACAGTTTTACCAAGGATGTGTATGGGAAGGATGTGAAAGCGAGGAAGCTTGGCCAAACAAGCTGTGCGTAAAATTTTGCCGCCAGTCGCCGGTAGGTGACGCTAATTTGCAGACCACCTAACTTGTCTCGGTCAATGGAATTGAATGCCATGGTCCTAATGCAACGGTCCCAATGGTCTCAATGCAGTTCAATGGGCCTAGCGAGTTGTACAATCAGTCCAATATGGTCCTAATGGAATGCAAAGGACCCAATGGTCCAAATGGAATCCAAAGTCCTAACATAATCAAAAGGGCCCACTGACCCTAAAGGAATCGAAAGGGCCCAATGATCATAACGTAATCGTAAGGGTCCAATGGTCCTAACAGAATCAAAGGGGTCCATTGGCCCTAATGGAATCGAAAAGGCCCAATGATCATAACGGAATCGAAATGGTCCAATGACCATAACAGAATCAAAAGGGCCCAATGGCCCTTACAGAATCAAAAGGGCCCAATGAACATAACAGAATCGTAAGCTAGGGTCCAATGGTCCTAACAGAATTGAAGGGGACCACTGGCCCTAACGTTAATAAAAGTAGTCCAGTGGTTCTAATGGAACCCTATGGGTCCATTGTCTTATTTGCTAAAAAAGACCCAGCAGAAAAAATAACTTATTTGTGATTAAGTATGTACAAGTATATTCTCCCTAGAAAGTATTGAAACCTGGTCTGCAAAATGGCGGTTTAGACATAAGCGCCACCTGGCGGCCAGCGCACAGCCTCTTGCTCATTGATTGGACAGTCTTGCAGTAGAGTCCTGATACTAGTGATGTTCTACGCACAGTATTCCACGTATGAGAACAGGAACGGCAATGCATGGAACGCAGCTGTAGTGACATCATCTTGATACTCTATCCTTGCATACCATGTGAAGCAACACGCGGTCAATGTGACGTCAATGGAGCGTTCCAGGTGTTGCCGTTCCTGTTCCTATACGCGGAATACTGTGCGCAGAACCTCTCCACTGGTCCCTGGGCTGCCTGTGGATAATACTCCACGTATTTCACTTAAATATTATGCAGGGTGGTCCTAAAGTGTTGCCTGTTGAGGAATAACTAAAAATTGGTAGCAGATACGTGGTATATGCCCATATATGAAAACAACCAGAAGAGGTAAGCCGATCGCTGAGGCATGCCGGGAATGACTTTAAGTGTCATTTTCAAGGCCAACTGAATTCTACCTCTGAAACCATGCATTTTAGAAGCCTAGTTTCAATTGGAAAGATGTAGAGCATCACCTGATTAGTCAGGAAAGCGCTTTAGATGCCTGTTTTGGCTAAACACAGCCGCGTACGGAGCGCTACCGTTTCAGCAATGTGTGCATTGCAGGGCAGCCTGCAGAGAGTCACAAGCCAGACTACAGCAAGTTTTAATTACAATAAAAATGTCACAGATAATTGTAATTCCATGGTGAAATAATTGCAGTTGCACGATTATCCTTGTAAGTATTAAACAATTCGATGTCTGCCCTGCAATGCACACATCGCTGAAACGGTGTCGCTCCGTACGCGTTTGTGCTTAGCAAAAACAGGTATCTAATGTGCTTTCCTAACTAATCAGGTGATGCTCTACAACTTTCCAATCGAAAATAGGGTTCTAAAATGCACGGGTTCAGAGGTTGAATTCTATTGGCCTTGAAAATGACACTCAAAGTCATTCCCATCATGCCTCAGCAATCGACCCACCTCTTCTGATTGTTTTCATATATGGACATATACCACGTATCTGCTACCAATTGTTAGTTATTCCTCAACAGGCAACACTTTTGGACCACCCTGTATACAGTGTGGATAAAAAGTCCGGTGCGATCATTTTTAGAATGCTAACAGGACCAGATATTCGCATTCTGTTAATGGGAGCAAATAGGAAGTGGCCATGGCGTTTTCAAATGGCACCAAAATTTTTGACCTTTGACCATTCCTTAAAGGTCATCTCGTCTCTAACTTTTAAACCGCTCTAGTTAGAGACAAATTTCTAATTACAAAGTGAAAGAGCACATTTAATTCATTACGAAAATGATGTTTCCAATATTTTAGGAGTCCCTGTGAAATAGGAAATGAATTAATTATGGATTGGAAACACTGTGCAAAACAGTAGAATTTACATTGTGAAATTCTTTCCTCGTGCAAACAAGATTTGTTTAGCGACTAGCGGCCCATAAGACCCATGACCCGATTGATTGTGAAACTAGCCACTCAACAACCTGCTTACCTGCTAGAAGGGGGTGTCGATAGCACCATCGTTATGGATGCCAGCTTTATGTTACGGGGTGTGGGACAAAT